>JAVLSZ010000071.1:1480000-1482500 GCA_032313775.1 Urocyon cinereoargenteus
AAGGTTAGGGTTAGGGTTAGGGTTCCGGTTAGGGTTAGGGTTAGGGTTAGGGTTCGGGTTAGCGTTAGGTTTCGGGTTAGGGTTAGGGTTCGGGTTAGGGTTAGGTTTAGGGTTCGGTTTAGGGTTAGAGTTAGGGTTCGGGTTAGGGTTAGGGTTCGGGTTCGGTTTAGGGTTAGGGTTCGGGTTCGGGTTCGGGTTAGGGTTCGGGTTTGGGTTAGGGTTCGGGTTAGGTTTGGGTTAGGGATAGGGTTCGGGTTAGGGTTAGTGTTCGGGTTCGGGTTTGGGTTAGGGTTAGGGTTCGGGTTAGGGTTAGGGTTCGGGTTAGGGTTAGGGTTCAGTTAGGGTTAGGGTTCGGGTTCGGGTTCGGGTTAGGTTTAGGGTTAGGGTTCGGTTTAGGGTTAGGGTTCGGGTTAGGGTTATGGTTCGCGTTAGGGTTAGGGTTTGGGTTCGGGTTCGGGTTAGGGTTAGGGTTCGGGTTCAGGTTAGGGTTAGGGTTAGGGTTAGGGTGAGGGTTCGGATTAGGGTTAGGGGTAGGGTTCGAGTTAGGGTTCGGGTTTGGGTTAGGTTTAACGTTAGGGTTAGGGTTAGGGTTCGGGTTAGGGATAGGGTTAGGGTTAGGGTTAGGGTTAGGGTTCGGGTAAGGCTTCGGGATAGGGTTAGGGTTAGGGTCCGGGTTAGGGTTCGGGTTAGGGTTAGGGATCGGGTTAGGGTTAGGGTTAGGGTTAGGGTTAGGGTTCGGGTTAGGGTTAGGGTTAGGGTTAGGGTTCGGGTTAGGGTTAGGGTTAGGGTTCGGGTTAGGGTTCGGTTTAGGGTTAGGGTTAGGGTTAGGGTTAGGGTTCGGGTTAGGGTTAGGGTTAGGGTTAGGGTTAGGTTTAGTGTTCGGGTTAGGGTTCGGGTTAAGGTTCGGGTTAGGGTTAGGGTTAGGTTTAGGGTTAGGGTTCGTGTTAATTTTCAGGTTAAGTGTCGGATTAGGGTTAGGGTTAGGGTTAGGGTTCGGGTTAGGGTTATGGTTAGGTTTTGGTTTTGGGTTAGGGTTCGGTTTAGGGTTCGGGTTAGGGTTAGGGTTAGGGTTCGGGTTCGGGGTTAGGGTTAGGGTTAGGGTTCGGGTTAGGGTTCGGGTTAGGGCTAGGATTCGGGTAAGGGCTTAGTGTTCGGGTTCGGGTTCGGGTTAGGGTTAGGGTTAGGGTTCTGGTTAGGGTTAGGGTTAGGGTTCGGTTTATGGTTAGGGTTAGGGTTCGGGTTAGGGTTAGGGTTTGGGTTAGGGTTAGGGTTAGGGTTCGGGTTAGGGTTCGGGTTAGGGTTAGGGTTAGGGTTAGGGTTCGGGTTAGGGTTAGGGGTTAGGGTTAGGGTTAGGGTTAGTGTTAGGGTTCGGGTTCGGGTTAGGGTTAGGGTTAGGGTTCAGGTTACGATTAGGGTTTGGGTTAGGGTTTGCGTTAGGGTTAGTGTTATGGTTTGGGTTCGGGTTCGGGGTAGAGTTAGGGTTCGGGTTCGGGTTAGGTTTCGGGTTCGGGTTCGGGTTAGAGGTTAGGGTTCGGGTTATGGTTAGGGTTAGGTTTCGGGTTAGTGTTAGGTTTAGGGTTAGGGTTAGGGTTCGGGTTTGGGTTTGGGTTAGGGTTAGGGTTTGGGTTAGGGTTAGGGTTAGGGTTCGGGTTAGGGTTAGGGTTCGGGTTCGGGTTAGGGTTAGGGTTAGGGTAGGGTTAGGGTTAGGTTTTAGGGTTAGGGTTAGGGTTAGGGTTATGGTTAGGGGTTAGGGTTAGTGTTAGGGTTAGGGTTAGGGGTTAGGGTTAGTGTTAGGGTTAGGTTTAGGGTTAGGGCTAGGGTTAGGGTTAGGGTTAGGGATAGGGCTAGGGTTAGGCCAAGGGTAGGGTTAGGTCTAGGGCTAGGGTTAGGGTTAGGGTTAGGGCTAGGGTTAGGGTTAGGGTTAGGGTTAGGGATAGGGTTATGGTTAGGGTTAGGGTTAGGGTAAGGGTTAGGGTTAGTGCTAGGGCTAGGGTTAGGGTTAGGGTTAGGGCTAGGGTTCGGGTTAGGGTTCCTGATAGGGTTAGGGTTAGAGTTCGGGTTAGGATTCGTGTTAGGGTTCGGGTTAGGGTTCGGGTTAGGGTTCGGGTTAGGATTAGGGTTCGGGTTAGGGATAGGGTTAGGGTTAGGGTTACGTTCGGGTTAGGGTTCGGGATAGGGTTAGGGTTAGGGTTAGGATTAGGTTTAGGGTTAGGGTTCGTGTTAGGGTTAGGATTAGTGTTAGGGTTAGGGTTAGAGTTCGGTTTAGGGTTAGGTTTTAGGGTTAGGGTTAGAGTTAGGGTTAGGGTTAGGGGTTAGGGTTAGGGTTAGGGTTAGGGTTAGGGTTCGGTTTAGGGTTAGGTTTAGGGTTAGGTTTCGGTTTAGCATTAGGGTTAGGGTTAGGGTTAGGGATCGGATTAGGTTTCGGGTTAGGGTTAGGGTTAGGGTTCGGGTTAGGTTTAGGGTTAGGGTTAGGGTTAGGGTTAGGGTTCGGGTTAGGGTT
>JAVLSZ010000071.1:1492500-1507500 GCA_032313775.1 Urocyon cinereoargenteus
TAGGGTTAGGGTTAGGGGTTAGGGTTAGGTTTAGGGTTAGGGTTAGGGTTCGGGTTAGGGTTAGGTTTAGGGTTAGGGTAAGGTTTCGGTTTAGGGTTAGGGTTAGGGTTAGGGTTAGGGATCGGGTTAGGGTTAGGGTTAGGGTTAGGGTTAGGGTTCGGGTTAGGGTTAGGGTTAGGGTTCGGATTAGGGTTAGGGTTAGGGTTAGGGTTCGGGTTAGCATTAGGGTTCGGGTTAGGGTTAGGGTTCGGGTTAGGGTTAGGTTTAGGATTCGGGTTAGGGTTAGGATTAGGGTTCGGGTTAGGGTTAGGGTTCGGGTTCGGGTTAGGGTTAGGGTTCGGGTTCGGGTTAGGGTTCGGGTTTGGGTTAGGGTTCGGGTTAGGTTAGGGTTAGGGTTAGGGTTCGGGTTAGGGTTAGTGTTCGGGTTCGGGTTTGGGTTAGTGTTAGGGTTCGGGTTAGGGTTAGGGTTAGGGTTCGGCTTAGGGTTAGGTTTCGGGTTAGGGTTAGGGTTCGGTTAGGGTTAGGGTTCGGGTTCGGGTTCGGGTTAGGTTTTGGGTTAGGGTTCAGTTTAGGGTTAGGGTTCGGGTTAGGGTTAGGGTTCGGGTTAGGGTTAGGGTTTGGGTTCGGGTTCGGGTTAGGGTTAGGGTTCGGGTTCGGGTTAGGGTTAGGGGTAGGGTTCGAGTTAGGGTTCGGGTTCGGGTTAGGTTTAAGTTTAGGGTTAGGTTTAGGGTTCGGGTTAGGGATAGGGTTAGGGTTAGGGTTAGGGTTAGGGTAAGGGTTCGGGATAGGGTTAGGGTTAGGGTTCGGTTTAGGGTTCGGGTTAGGGTTAGGGTTCGTGTTAGGGTTAGGGTTAGGGTTAGGGTTAGGTTTCGGGGTAGGGTTAGGGCTAGGGTTAGGTTTCGGGTTAGGGTTAGGGTTCGGGTTAGGGTTCGGGTTAGGGTTAGGGTTAGTGTTAGGGTTCGGGTTAGGGTGAGGGTTAGGGTTAGGGTTAGGTTTAGGGTTCGAGTTAGGTTTAGGGTTAGGGTTCGGGTTAGGCTTAGGGTTAGGTTTAGGGTTAGGGTTAGGGTTCGGTTTAGGGTTAGGTTTTTGGGTTAGGTTTAGGGTTAGGGTTAGGGGTTAGGGTTAGGTTTAGGGTTAGGGTTAGGGTTCGGGTTAGGGTTAGGTTTAGGATAGGGTTAGGTTTCGGTTTCGGGTTAGGGTTAGGGTTAGGGTTAGGGATCGGGTTAGGGTTAGTGTTAGGGTTAGGGTTAGGGTTAGGGTTCGGTTTAGGGTTAGGTTTTAGGGTTAGGGTTAGTGTTAGGGTTAGGGTTAGGGTTAGGGTTTGGGTTAGAGTAGGGTTAGGGTTAGGGTTAGGGTTCGGGTTAGGGTTAGGTTTAGGGTTAGGGTTAGGTTTCGCTTTAGGGTTAGGGTTAGGGTTAGGGATCGGGTTAGGGTTAGGGTTAGGGTTAGGGTTAGGGTTCCGGTTAGGGTTAGGGTTAGGGTTCGGGTTATTGTTAGGTTTAGGTTTAGGGTTCGGGTTAGCGTTAGGGTTCGGGTTAGGGTTAGGGTTCGGGTTAGGGTTAGGTTTAGGGTTCGGGTTAGGGTTAGGGTTAGGGTTAGGGTTCGGGTTAGGGTTAGTGTTCGGGTTCGGGTTAGGGTTAGGTTTCGGGTTCGGGTTAGGGTTCGGGTTTGGGTTATGGTTCGGGTTAGGTTTAGGGTTAGGGTTCGGGTTAGGGTTAGTGTTCAGGTTCGGGTTTGGGTTAGTGTTAGGGTTCGGGTTAGGGTTAGGGTTAGGGTTCGGGTTAGGGTTAGGGTTAGGGTTCGGGTTAGGGTTAGGGTTCGGTTAGGGTTAGGGTTCGGGTTCGGGTTCGGGTTAGGGTTAGGGTTAGGGTTCGGGTTAGGGTTAGGGTTCGGGTTAGGGTTAGGGTTCGGGTTAGGGTTAGGGTTTGGGTTCGGGTTCGGTTTAGTGTTAGGGTTCGGGTTCGGGTTAGGGTTAGGGTTAGGGTTAGGGTGAGGTTTCGGATTAGGGTGATGGGTAGGGTTCGAGTTAGGGTTCAGGTTCGGGTTAGGTTTAAGGTTAGGGTTCGGGTTAGGGTTCGGGTTAGGGATAGGGTTAGGTTTAGGGTTAGGGTTAGGGTTCGGGTAAGTGTTCGGGATAGGGTTAGGTTTAGGGTTCGGGTTAGGGTTCGGGTTATGGTTAGGGTTCGGGTTAGGGTTAGTGTTAGGGTTAGGTTTAGGGTTAGGGTTCGCGTTAGGTTTAGGGTTAGGGTTAGGTTTCGGGTTAGGGTTAGGGTTAGGGTTCGGTTTAGGGTTCGGGTTAGGGTTAGGGTTAGTGTTAGGGTTCGGGTTAGGGTTAAGGTTAGGGTTAGGGTTAGGTTTAGGGTTCGAGTTAGGGTTCGGGTTAAGGTTCGGGTTAGGGTTAGGGTTAGGTTTAGGGTTAGGGTTCGTGTTAGTTTTCAGGTTAAGGGTCGGGTTAGGGTTAGGGTTAGGGTTAGGGTTCGGGTTCGGGTTAGGGCTAGGTTTTGGTTTCGGTTTAGGGTTCGGGTTAGGGTTCGGGTTAGGGTTAGGGTTAGGGTTAGGGTTCGGGTTCGGGGTTAGGGTTAGGGTTAGGGTTCGGGTTAGGGTTCGGGTTAGGGTTAGGATTCGGGTAAGGGCTTAGGGTTCGGGTTTGGGTTCAGGTTAGGGTTACGGTTAGGGTTCTGGTTAGGGTTAGGGTTAGGGATAGGGTTAGGTTTCGGGTTAGGGTTAGGGTTAGGGTTAGGATTAGTGTTAGGGTTCGGGTTAGGGTTAGGGTTCGGGTTAGGGTTAGGGTTAGGGTTCGGGTTAGGGTTAGGGTTCGGGTTAGGGTTAGGGTTAGGTTTCGGGTTAGGGTTAGCTGTTAGTGTTCAGGTAAGGGTTAGGGTTAGGGTTCTGGTTAGGGTTCGGGTTCTTGTTAGGGTTCGGGTTAGGTTTAGAGTTAGGGTTCGGGTTAGGGTTCGGGTTCGGGTTATGTTTCTAGTTCGGGTTAGTGTTAGGGTTAGGGTTCGGGTTAGGGTTCGGGTTAGGGTTAGGGTTAGGGTTAGGAGTAGGTTTAGGGTTAGGGTTCGGGTTAGGGTTAGGGTTAGGGTTAGGGTTCGGTTTAGGGTTAGGTTTTAGGGTTAGGGTTTGGGTTAGGGTTAGCGTTAGGGTTCGGGTTACGTTTAGGGTTCGGGTTAGGGTTAGGGTTCGGGTTAGAGTTAGGTTTCGGGTTCGGGTTCGGGTTAGGGTTCGGGTTAGGGTTATGGTTAGGTTTCGGTTATGGTTCAGGTTCGGGTTAGGGTTAGGTTTAGGGTTCGGGTTAGGGTTAGGGTTAGGGTTAGGGTTCGGGTTAGGGTTTGGGTTAGGGTTAGGGTTAGGGTTCGGGTTAGGTTTAGGGTTAGGGTTAGGGTTAGGGTTAGGTGTTAGGGTTAGGGTTAGGGTTAGGGTTCAGGTTAGGGTTAGGGTTAGGGTTCGGGTTAGGGTTCGGGTTCTTGTTAGGGTTTGGGTTAGGTTTAGGGTTCGGGTTTGGGTAAGGGTTAGTGTTCGGGTTCGGGTTTGGGTTAGTTTTAGGGTTCGGGTTCGGGTTAGGGTTAGGGTTCAGGTTAGGGTTAGGGTTAGGGTTCGGGTTAGGGTTAGGGTTCGGTTAGGGTTAGGGTTCGGGTTCGGGTTCGGGTTAGGGTTAGGGTTCGGGTTCGGGTTAGGGTTAGGGTTAGGGTTCAGGTTAGGGTTAGGTTTAGGGTTCGGGTTAGGGTTAGGGTTCGGTTAGGGTTAGGGTTCGGGTTCGGGTTCGGGTTAGGGTTAGGTTTAGGGTTCGGGTTAGGGTTAGGGTTCGGGTTAGGGTTAGGGTTCGGGTTAGGGTTAGGGTTAGGGATCGGGTTCGGGTTAGTGTTAGGGTTAGGGTTAGGGTTAGGGTTAGGGGTTAGGGTTAGGGTTAGGGTTAGGGTTCTGGTTAGGGTTCGGGTTCTGGTTAGGGTTCGGTTTAGGGTTAGGGTTAGGGTTCGGGTTAGGGTTTGTGTTAGGGTTAGCGTTAGGGTTCGGGTTACGGTTAGGGTTCGGGTTAGGGTTAGGGTTCGGGTTAGGGTTAGGGTTCGGGTTCGGGCTAGGGTTAGGTTAGGTTTCCGTTTAGGGTTCAGGTTCGGGTTAGGTTTAGGGTTCGGGTTAGGGTTAGGGTTAGGGTTCGGGTTAGGGTTTGGGTTAGGGTTAGGGTTAGGGTTTGGGTTAGGTTTAGGGTTAGTTTAGGGTTAGGGTTCGGTTTAGGTTTAGGGTTAGGTTTAGGGTTAGGGTTCAGGTTAGGGGTAGGGTTAGTGTTCGAGTTACGGTTAGGGTTCGGGGTAGGGTTAGGTGTTAGGGTTAGGGTTAGGGTTAGGGTTAGGGTTAGTGTTCGGGTTAGGGTTAGGGTTAGGGTTAGGGTTCGGGTAAGGGTTAGGGTTAGGGTTAGGGTTCGGGATAGGGTTAAGTTTTGGTTTGGGTTCGGGTTCGGGGTAGGGTTAGGGTTCGGGTTCGGGTTAGGGTTCGAGTTCGCGTTCGGGTTAGGGGTTAGGGTTAGGGTTAGGGTTCGGGTTAGGGTTAGAGCTAGGGTTCGGGTTAGTGTTCCCGTTAGGGTTAGGGTTAGGGTTCGGGTTAGGATTCGTGTTAGGGTTCGTGTTAGGGTTCGGGTTAGGGTTCGGGTTAGGATTAGGGTTCGGGTTAGGTTTAGAGTTAGGGTTCGGGTTAGGGTTCGGGTTCGGGTTATGTTTCGGGTTCGGGTTAGGGTTAGGGTTAGGGTTCGGTTTAGGGTTTGGGTTAGGGTTAGGGTTAGGGTTAGGGTTAGGATTAGGTTTAGGGTTAGGGTTCGGGTTAGGGTTAGGGTTAGGGTTAGGGTTAGGGTTCGGTTTAGGGTTAGGTTTTAGGGTTAGGGTTAGTGTTAGGGTTAGGGTTACGGGTTAGGGTTAGGGTTAGGGTTAGGGTTAGGGTTCGGGTAAGAGTTAGGTTTAGGGTTAGGGTTAGGTTTCGGTTTAGTGTTAGGGTTAGTGTTAGGGTTAGGGATCGGGTTAGGGTTAGGGTTAGGGTTAGGGTTCGGTTTAGGTTTAGGGTTCGGGTTAGGGTTAGGGTTAGGGTTAGGGTTAGGGTTCGGGTTAGCGTTAGGGTTCGGGTTAGGGTTAGGGTTCGGGTTAGGGTTAGGTTTAGGGTTCGGGTTTGGGTTAGAGTTCTGGTTAGGTTTAGGGTTAGGGTTAGGGTTAGGGTTAGGGATAGGGTTAGGTTTCGGGTTAGGGTTAGGGTTAGGGTTAGTGTTAGGGTTAGGGTTCGGGTTAGGGTTAGGGTTCGGGTTAGGGTTAGGGTTAAGGTTCGGTTAGGGTTAAGGTTCGGGTTAGGGTTAGGGTTAGGTTTCGGGTTAGGGTTAGCTGTTAGTGTTCAGGTTAGGGTTAGGGTTAGGGTTCTGGTTAGGGTTCGGGTTCTGGTTAGGGTTCGGGTTAGGCTTAGAGTTAGGGTTCGGGTTAGGGTTCGGGTTCGGGTTATGTTTCGGGTTCGGGTTAGGGTTAGGGTTAGAGTTCGGGTTAGGGTTCGGGTTAGGGTTAGGGTTAGGGTTAGGGTTAGGATTAGGTTTAGGGTTAGGGTTCGGGTTAGGGTTAGGGTTAGGGTTCGGGTTAGGGTTAGGGTTCGGGTTAGGGTTAGGGTTCGGGTTAGGGTTAGGGTTAGGGTTCGGGTTCGGGTTAGTGTTAGGGTTAGGGTTAGGGTTAGGGTTAGGGGTTAGGGTTAGGGTTAGGGTTAGGGTTAGGGTTAGGGTTAGGTTTCGGGTTAGGTTTAGGGATCGGGTTCGGGTAAGGGTTGGGGTTCGGGTTAGGGTTAGCTGTTAGTGTTCAGCTTAGGGTTAGGGTTAGGGTTCTGGTTAGGGTTCGGGTTCTGGTTAAGTTTCGGTTTAGGGTAGGGTTAGGGTTCGTGTTAGGGTTTGGGTTAGGGTTAGCGTTAGGGTTCGGGTTACGGTTAGGGTTCGGGTTAGGGTTAGGGTTCGGGTTAGGGTTTGGGTTCGGGTTCGGGTTAGGGTTAGGGTTCGGGTAACGGTTAGGTTTAGGTTTCGGTTTAGGGTTCAGGTTCGGGTTAGGGTTAGGTTTAGGGTTCGGGTTAGGGTTAGGGTTACGGTTAGGGTTCGGGTTAGGGTTTGGGTTAGGGTTAGGGTTAGGGTTTGGGTTAGGTTTAGGGTTAGGTTTAGGGTTAGGGTTTGGTTTAGGGTTAGGGTTAGGGTTAGGGTTAGGGTTCAGGTTAGGGGTAGGGTTAGTGTTCGAGTTACGGTTAGGGTTCGGGGTAGGGTTAGGTGTTAGGGTTAGGGTTAGGGTTAGGGTTAGGGTTAGTGTTCGGGTTAGGGTTAAGGTTAGGGTTAGGGTTCGGGTAAGGTTTAGGGTTAGGTTTAGGGTTCGGGTTAGGGTTAAGGTTTGGTTTGGGTTCGGGTTCGGGGTAGGGTTAGGGTTCGGGTTCGGGTTAGGGTTCGAGTTCGCGTTCGGGTTAGGGGTTAGGGTTCGGGTTAGGGTTCGGGTTAGGGTTAGGGCTAGGGTTCGGGTCAGGGTTCCCGTTAGGGTTAGGGTTAGGGTTCGGGTTAGGATTCGTGTTAGGGTTCGTGTTAGGGTTCGGGTTAGGGTTCGGGTTAGGATTAGGGTTCGGGTTAGGTTTAGAGTTAGGGTTCGGGTTAGGGTTCGGGTTCGGGTTATGTTTCGGGTTCGGGTTAGGGTTAGGGTTAGGGTTCGGGTTAGGGTTCGGGTTAGGGTTAGGGTTAGGGTTAGGGTTAGGATTAGGTTTAGGGTTAGGGTTCGGGTTAGGGTTAGGGTTAGGGTTAGGGTTAGGGTTCGGTTTAGGGTTAGGTTTTAGGGTTAGGGTTAGTGTTAGGGTTAGGGTTAGGGGTTAGGGTTAGGGTTAGGGTTAGGGTTCGGGTAAGGGTTAGGTTTAAGGTTAGGGTTAGTGTTAGGGTAAGGGATCGGGTTAGGGTTAGGGTTAGGGTTAGGGTTAGGGTTAGGGTTAGGGTTCGGGTTAGCGTTAGGGTTCGGGTTAGGGTTAGGGTTCGGGTTAGGGTTAGGTTTAGGGTTCGGGTTTGGGTTAGGGTTAGGGTTCGCGTTAGGGTTAGGGTTCGGGTTCGGGTTAGGGTTAGGGTTCGGGATCGGGTTAGGGTTCGGGTTTGGGTTAGGGTTCGGGTTAGGTTTAGGGTTAGGGTTAGGGTTCGGGTTAGGGTTAGTGTTTGGGTTCGGGTTTGGGTTAGTGTTAGGGTTCGGGTTAGGGTGAGGGTTAGGGTTCAGGTTAGGTTTAGGGTTAGGGTTCGGGTTAGGGTTAGGTTTCGGGTTAGGGTTAGGGTTCGCGTTAGGGTTAGGGTTTGGGTTCGGGTTCGGGTTAGGGTTAGGGTTCGGGTTCGGGTTAGGGTTAGGGTTAGGGTTATGGTGAGGGTTCGGATTAGGGTTAGGGGTAGGGTTCAAGTTAGGGTTCGGGTTCGGGTTAGGTTTAAGGTTAGGGTTAGGCTTAGGGTTCGGGTTAGGGATAGGGTTAGTGTTAGGGTTAGGGTTAGTTTTCGGGTAAGGGTTCGGAATAGGGTTAGGGTTAGGGTTCGGGTTAGGGTTCGGGTTAGGGTTAGGGTTCGGGTTAGGGTTAGGTTTAGGGTTAGGTTTAGGGTTCGGGTTAGGGTTAGCGTTAGGGTTAGGGTTCGGGTTAGGGTTAGGGTTAGGGTTCGGGTTAGGGTTCGGGTTATGGTTAAGGTTAGTGCTAGGGTTCGGGTTAGGGTTAGGGTTAGGGTTAGGGTTTGGTTTAGGGTTCGGGTTAGGTTTAGGGTTAGGGTTCGGGTTAGAGTTAGGGTTAGGGTTAGGGTTAGGGTTAGGGTTAGGGTTCGGTTTAGGGTTAGGTTTTAGGGTTAGGGTTAGGGTTAGGGTTAGGGTTAGGTGTTAGGGTTAGGGTAAGGGTTAGGGTTCGGGTTAGGGTTAGGTTTAGGGTTAGGGTTAGGTTTCGGTTTAGGGTTAGGGTTAGGGTTAGGGTTAGGGATCGGGTTAGGGTTAGGGTTAGGGTTAGGGTTAGGGTTAGGGGTAGGGTTCGGTTTAGGGTTAGGTTTTAGGGTTAGGGTTAGGGTTAGGGTTAGGGTTAGGTTTCGGGTTAGGGTTAGGTTTAGGGTTAGGGTTGGGTTTCGGTTTAGGGTTAGGGTTAGGTTTAGGGTTAGGGGTCAGGTTAGGGTTAGGGTTAGGGTTAGGGTTCGGGTCAGGGTTAGGGTTAGGGTTCGGGTTACGGTTAGGGTTAGGGTTAGGGTTCGGGTTAGCGTTAGGGTTCGGGTTATGGTTAGGGTTCGGGTTAGGGTTAGGTTTAGGGTTCGGGTTAGGGTTACGGTTAGGGTTCAGGTTAGGGTTAGGGTTTGGGTTCGGGTTAGGGTTAGGGTTCGGGTTCGGGTAAGGGTTCGGGTTTTGGTTAGTGTTCGGTTTAGGTTTAGGTTTAGGGTTAGGGTTCGGGTTAGGGTTAGTGTTCGGGTTCGGGTTTGGGTTAGTGTTTGGGTTCGGGTTAGGGTTAGGGTTAGGGTTCGGGTTAGGGTTAGGGTTAGGGTTCGGGTTAGGGTTAGGGTTCGGTTAGGGTTAGGGTTCGGTTTCGGGTTCGGGTTTGGGTTAGGTTTAGGGTTCGGGTTAGGGTTAGGGTTCGGGTTAGGGTTCGGATTCGGGTTAGGGTTAGGGTTTGGGTTCGGGTTCGGGTTAGGGTTAGCTGTTAGTGTTCAGGTTAGGGTTAGGCTTAGGGTTCTGGTTAGGGTTCGGGTTCTGGTTAGGGTTCGGGTTAGGTTTAGAGTTAGGGTTCGGGTTAGGGTTCGGGTTCGGGTTATGTTTCGGGTTCGGGTTAGGGTTAGGGTTAGAGTTCGGGTTAGGGTTCGGGTTAGGGTTAGGGTTAGGGTTAGGGTTAGGATTAGGTTTAGGGTTAGGGTTCGGGTTAGGGTTAGGGTTAGGGTTCGGGTTAGGGTTAGGGTTCGGGTTAGGGTTAGGGTTCGGGTTAGGGTTAGGGTTAGGGTTCGGGTTCGGGTTAGTGTTAGGGTTAGGGTTAGGGTTAGGGTTAGGGGTTAGGGTTAGGGTTAGGGTTAGGGTTAGGGTTAGGGTTAGGTTTCGGGTTAGGTTTAGGGATCGGGTTCGGGTAAGGGTTGGGGTTCGGGTTAGGGTTAGCTGTTAGTGTTCAGCTTAGGGTTAGGGTTAGGGTTCTGGTTAGGGTTCGGGTTCTGGTTAAGTTTCGGTTTAGGGTAGGGTTAGGGTTCGGGTTAGGGTTTGGGTTAGGGTTAGCGTTAGGGTTCGGGTTACGGTTAGGGTTCGGGTTAGGGTTAGGGTTCGGGTTAGGGTTTGGGTTCGGGTTCGGGTTAGGGTTAGGGTTCGGGTAAGGGTTAGGTTTAGGTTTCGGTTTAGGGTTCAGGTTCGGGTTAGGGTTAGTTTTAGGGTTCGGGTTAGGGTTAGGGTTACGGTTAGGGTTCGGGTTAGGGTTTGGGTTAGGGTTAGGGTTAGGGTTTGGGTTAGGTTTAGGGTTAGGTTTAGGGTTAGGGTTTGGTTTAGGGTTAGGGTTAGGGTTAGGGTTAGGGTTCAGGTTAGGGGTAGGGTTAGTGTTCGAGTTACGGTTAGGGTTCGGGGTAGGGTTAGGTGTTAGGGTTAGGGTTAGGGTTAGGGTTAGGGTTAGTGTTCGGGTTAGGGTTAAGGTTAGGGTTAGGGTTCGGGTAAGGTTTAGGGTTAGGTTTAGGGTTCGGGTTAGGGTTAAGGTTTGGTTTGGGTTCGGGTTCGGGGTAGGGTTAGGGTTCGGGTTCGGGTTAGGGTTCGAGTTCGCGTTCGGGTTAGGGGTTAGGGTTCGGGTTAGGGTTCGGGTTAGGGTTAGGGCTAGGGTTCGGGTCAGGGTTCCCGTTAGGGTTAGGGTTAGGGTTCGGGTTAGGATTCGTGTTAGGGTTCGTGTTAGGGTTCGGGTTAGGGTTCGGGTTAGGATTAGGGTTCGGGTTAGGTTTAGAGTTAGGGTTCGGGTTAGGGTTCGGGTTCGGGTTATGTTTCGGGTTCGGGTTAGGGTTAGGGTTAGGGTTCGGGTTAGGGTTCGGGTTAGGGTTAGGGTTAGGGTTAGGGTTAGGATTAGGTTTAGGGTTAGGGTTCGGGTTAGGGTTAGGGTTAGGGTTAGGGTTAGGGTTAGGGTTCGGTTTAGGGTTAGGTTTTAGGGTTAGGGTTAGTGTTAGGGTTAGGGTTAGGGGTTAGGGTTAGGGTTAGGGTTAGGGTTCGGGTAAGGGTTAGGTTTAAGGTTAGGGTTAGTGTTAGGGTAAGGGATCGGGTTAGGGTTAGGGTTAGGGTTAGGGTTAGGGTTAGGGTTAGGGTTCGGGTTAGCGTTAGGGTTCGGGTTAGGGTTAGGGTTCGGGTTAGGGTTAGGTTTAGGGTTCGGGTTTGGGTTAGGGTTAGGGTTCGCGTTAGGGTTAGGGTTCGGGTTCGGGTTAGGGTTAGGGTTCGGGATCGGGTTAGGGTTCGGGTTTGGGTTAGGGTTCGGGTTAGGTTTAGGGTTAGGGTTAGGGTTCGGGTTAGGGTTAGTGTTTGGGTTCGGGTTTGGGTTAGTGTTAGGGTTCGGGTTAGGGTGAGGGTTAGGGTTCAGGTTAGGTTTAGGGTTAGGGTTCGGGTTAGGGTTAGGTTTCGGGTTAGGGTTAGGGTTCGCGTTAGGGTTAGGGTTTGGGTTCGGGTTCGGGTTAGGGTTAGGGTTCGGGTTCGGGTTAGGGTTAGGGTTAGGGTTATGGTGAGGGTTCGGATTAGGGTTAGGGGTAGGGTTCAAGTTAGGGTTCGGGTTCGGGTTAGGTTTAAGGTTAGGGTTAGGCTTAGGGTTCGGGTTAGGGATAGGGTTAGTGTTAGGGTTAGGGTTAGTTTTCGGGTAAGGGTTCGGAATAGGGTTAGGGTTAGGGTTCGGGTTAGGGTTCGGGTTAGGGTTAGGGTTCGGGTTAGGGTTAGGTTTAGGGTTAGGTTTAGGGTTCGGGTTAGGGTTAGCGTTAGGGTTAGGGTTCGGGTTAGGGTTAGGGTTAGGGTTCGGGTTAGGGTTCGGGTTATGGTTAAGGTTAGTGCTAGGGTTCGGGTTAGGGTTAGGGTTAGGGTTAGGGTTTGGTTTAGGGTTCGGGTTAGGTTTAGGGTTAGGGTTCGGGTTAGAGTTAGGGTTAGGGTTAGGGTTAGGGTTAGGGTTCGGTTTAGGGTTAGGTTTTAGGGTTAGGGTTAGGGTTAGGGTTAGGGTTAGGTGTTAGGGTTAGGGTAAGGGTTAGGGTTCGGGTTAGGGTTAGGTTTAGGGTTAGGGTTAGGTTTCGGTTTAGGGTTAGGGTTAGGGTTAGGGTTAGGGATCGGGTTAGGGTTAGGGTTAGGGTTAGGGTTAGGGTTAGGGGTAGGGTTCGGTTTAGGGTTAGGTTTTAGGGTTAGGGTTAGGGTTAGGGTTAGGGTTAGGTTTCGGGTTAGGGTTAGGTTTAGGGTTAGGGTTGGGTTTCGGTTTAGGGTTAGGGTTAGGTTTAGGGTTAGGGGTCGGGTTAGGGTTAGGGTTAGGGTTAGGGTTCGGGTCAGGGTTAGGGTTAGGGTTCGGGTTACGGTTAGGGTTAGGGTTAGGGTTCGGGTTAGCGTTAGGGTTCGGGTTATGGTTAGGGTTCGGGTTAGGGTTAGGTTTAGGGTTCGGGTTAGGGTTACGGTTAGGGTTCAGGTTAGGGTTAGGGTTTGGGTTCGGGTTAGGGTTAGGGTTCGGGTTCGGGTAAGGGTTCGGGTTTTGGTTAGTGTTCGGTTTAGGTTTAGGTTTAGGGTTAGGGTTCGGGTTAGGGTTAGTGTTCGGGTTCGGGTTTGGGTTAGTGTTTGGGTTCGGGTTAGGGTTAGGGTTAGGGTTCGGGTTAGGGTTAGGGTTAGGGTTCGGGTTAGGGTTAGGGTTCGGTTAGGGTTAGGGTTCGGTTTCGGGTTCGGGTTTGGGTTAGGTTTAGGGTTCGGGTTAGGGTTAGGGTTCGGGTTAGGGTTCGGATTCGGGTTAGGGTTAGGGTTTGGGTTCGGGTTCGGGTTAGGGTTAGGGTTCGGGTTCGGGTTAGGGTTAGGGTGAGGGTTCGGATTAGGGTTAGGGGTAGGGTTCGAGTTAGGGTTCGGGTTCGGGTTAGGTTTAAGGTTAGGGTTAGGGTTAGGGTTCGGGTTAGAGATAGGGTTAGGGTTCGGGTAAGGGTTAGGGTTAGGGTTAGGGTTAGGGTTCGGGTTAGGGTTCGGGTAAGGGTTAGGGTTCGGGTTAGGGTTAGGGTTAGGGTTAGGGTTAGGGTTCGGGTTCGGGTTAGGGTTAGGGTTAGGGTTCAGGTTAGGGTTAGGGTTAGGGTTCGGGTTAGGGTTCTGGTTTGGTTAGGGTTAGTGTTAGGGTTCGTGTTAGGGTTAGGGTTAGGGTTAGGTTTAGGGTTCGGGTTAGGGTTCGGGTTAAGGTTCGGGTTAGTGTTAGGGTTAGGATTAGGGCTAGGGTTCGTGTTAGTTTTCAGGTTAAGTGTCGGGTTAGGGTTAGGGTTAGGGTTAGGGTTCGGGTTCCGGTGTGGGTTAGGTTTTGGTTTCGGGTTAGGTTCGGGTTAGGTTTCGGGTTAGGGTTAGGGTTAGGGTTAGGGTTCGGGTTCGGGGTTAGGGTTAGGGTTCGGGTTTGGTTTAGGGTTCGCGTTAGGGTTAGGATTCGGGTAAGGGCTTAGGGTTCGGGTTCGGGTTAGGGTTAGGGTTAGGGTTCTGGTTAGAGTTAGGGTTAGGGTTAGTGTTAGTGTTAGGGTTAGGGATAGGGTTAGGTTTCGGGTTAGGGTTAGGGTTAGGGTTAGGGTTAGGGTTCGGGTTAGGGTTAGGATTTAGGGTTCGTGTTAGGGTTAGGGTTAGGGTTAGGTTTAGGGGTTAGGGTTAGGATTAGGGTTAGGGTTAGGGTTCGGGTTAGGGTTTGGGTTAGGTTTAGGGTTAGGGTTCGTGTTAGGGTTAGGTTTAGGGTTCGGGTTAGTGTTTGGGTTTGGGTTAGGGTTAGGTTTAGGGTTAGGGTTAGCGTTAGGGTTCGTGTTAGGGTTCAGGTTAGGGGTCGGGTTAGGGTTAGGGTTAGGGTTAGGGTTCGTGTTAGGGTTCAGGTTAGGGGTCGGGATAGGGTTAGGGTTAGGGTTAGGGTTCGGGTTCGGGTTAGGGTTAGGTTTTGGGTTTGGGTTAGTGTTCGGGTTAGGGTTCGGGTTAGGGTTAGGGTTAGGGTTAGGGTTAGGGTTAGGGTTCGGGGTTAGGGTTAGGGTTAGGGTTCGGTTTAGGGTTCGAGTTAGTGTTAGGATTCGGGTAAGGGCCTAGGTTTCGGGTTCGAGTTAGGGTTAGGGTTAGGGTTCTGGTTAGGGTTAGGGTTAGGGTTTGGGTTAGGGTTAGGGTTAGGGTTAGGTTTAGGGTTCGGGTTAGGGTTAGGGTTATGTTTCAGTTTAGGGTTCGGGTTAGGGTTAGGGTTAGAGTTAGGGTTAGGGTTCGGGTTAGTGTTAGGTTTCGGGTTCGGGTTAGGGTTAGGGTTAGGGTTCGGGTTAGGGTTAGGGTTCGGGTTACGGTTAGGGTTAGGGTTAGGGTTAGGGTTAGTGTTCGGGTTCGGGTTAGTGTTAGAGTTAGGGTTCGGGTTAGGAATAGCGTTATGGTTTGGGTTCGGGTTCGGGGTAGGGTTAGGGTTCGGGTTCGGGTTAGGGTACGGGTTCGGGTTCGGGTTAGGAGTTAGGGTTCGGTTTAGGGGTAGTGTTAGGGTTCGGGTTAGGGTTAGGGTTAGGTTTAGGTTTAGGGTTAGGGTTCGGGTTAGGGATTCAGTTAGGGTTAGGTTTAGGGTGGGTTAGGGTTAGGGTTAGGGTTCGGGTAAGGGTTCGGGTTAGGGTTAGGGTTATGGTTCGGGTTAGGGTTCGGGTTCGGGTTCGGGTTCGGGTTCGGGTTAGGGTTAGGGTTCGGGTTCGGGTTCGGGTTAGGGTTAGGTTTCGGTTTAGGGTTCGGGTTAGTGTTCGGGTTCGGGTTCGGGTTAGGGTTAGGGTTCGGGTTCGGGTTCGGGTTAGGTTTAGGTTTAGGGTTAGGGTTCGGGTTAGGGTTAGGGTTAGGGTTAGGGTTTGGTTTAGGGTTAGGGTTCGGGTTCGGGTTAGGGTTAGTGTTCGGTTAGGGTTCGGGTTAGGTTTAGGGTTAGGGTTCAGGTTAGGTTTAGGTTTCGGTTTAGGGTTAGGGTTAGGTTTAGGGTTCGGGTTAGGGTTAGGGTTCGGTTTAGGTTTGGGTTCGGGTTAGCTTTTGGGTTAGGGTTCTGGTTCGGGTTCGGGTTAGGGTTAGGGTTCGGGTTAGGGTTAGGGTAAGGGTTTGGGTTAGGGTTAGGGTTCGGGTTAGGGTTAGGGTTAGGGTTCGGGTTAGGGTTAGGGTTTGGGTTAGGGTTCGGGTTCGGGTTAGGGTTCGGGTTCGGGTTCGGGTTAGGGTTCGGGTTCGGTTTAGGGTTAGGGTTAGGGTTAGGGTTAGGAATAGGTTTATGGTTGGGGTTCGGGTTCGGGGTAGGGTCAGGGTTCGGATTCGGGGTATGGTACGGGTTCGGGTTCGGGTTAGGGGTTAGGGTTCGGGTTAGGGTTAGGGTTAGGTTTCGGGTTAGGGTTAGAGTTCGGGTTAGGGTTAGGGTTAGGCTTCGGGTTAGGGTTAGGGTTAGGGTTCGGGTTCGGGTTAGGGTTCGGGTTAGGTTTCGTGTTCGGGTTAGGGTTCGGGTTCGGTTTAGGGTTAGGGTTCGGGTTCGGGTTAGGGTTAGGGTTTGGGTTAGGGTTAGGTTTCGTGTTAGGTTTAGGGTTAGGGTTAGGGTTAGGGTTCGGGTTAGGTTTAGGGTTAGGGTTAGGGTTAGGGTTCGGGTTAGGTTTAGGGTTAGGGTTAGGGTTAGGGTTAGGGTTCGGGTTACGGTTAGGGTTAGGGTTAGGTTTAGGGTTAGGTTTCGCGTTTGGGTTAGTGTTATGGTTTGGGTTCGGGTTCGGGGTAGGTTAGGGTATGGGTTCGGGTTCGGGTTCGGGTTCGGGTTCGGGTTAGTGTTTAGGGTTCGGGTTATGGTTAGGGTTAGGGTTCGGGTTAGGATTAGGGTTAGGGT
>JAVLSZ010000071.1:1510000-1512500 GCA_032313775.1 Urocyon cinereoargenteus
AGGGTACGGGTTAGGGTTAGGGTAAGGGTTAGGGTTAGGGTTAGGGGTTAGGCGTTAGGGTTAGGGTTAGGCTTAGGGTTAAGGTACGGGTTCGGGTACTGGTTAGGGTTAGGGTATGGGTTAGGGTTAGGGTTAGGGTTAGGGTTCGGGTTAGGGTTAGGGTTCGGGTTAGGGTTAGGGTTAGGGTTCGGGTTAGTGTTAGGGTTAGGGTTCGGGTTAGGGTTATGGTTAGGTTTAGGGTTCGGGTTCGGGTTAGTGTTCGGGTTAGGGTTCGGGTTCGGGTTAGTGTTCGGGTTCGGTTTAGGGTTAGGGTTAGGGTTAGGGTTAGATTTGGAATAGGGTTATGGTTTGGGTTCGGGTTCGGGGTAGGGTTAGGGTTCGGTTTCGGGTTACAGTACGGGTTCGGGTTCGGTTAGGGGTTAGGGTTCGGGTTAGGGTTAGGGTTAGGTTTCGGGTTAGGGTTAGGGTTCGGGTTAGGGTTAGGGTAAGGGTTCGGGTTAGAGTTAGGGTTAGGGTTCGGGTTCGGGTTAGGGTTCGGGTTAGGTTTCGGGTTCGGGTTAGGGTTCGGGTTCGGTTTAGGGTTAGGGTTAGGGTTCGTGTTAGGGTTAGTGTTTGGGTTAGGGTTAGGGTTAGGTTTCGGGTTAGGTTTAGGGTTAGGGTTAGGGATAGGGTTCGGGTTAGGTTTAGTGTTAGGGTTAGGGTTAGGGTTCGGGTTAGGTTTAGGGTTAGCGTTAGGGTTAGGGTTAAGGTTCGGCTTACGGTTAGGGTAAGGGTTATGTTTAGGGTTAGGGTTCGCGTTAGGGTTAGTGTTATTGTTTGGGTTCGTGTTCGGGGTAGGGTTAGGGTATGGGTTCGGGTTAGGGTTCGGGTTCGGGTTCGGGTTAGAGGTTAGGGTTCGGGTTATGGTTAGGGTCAGGTTTCGGGTTAGGGTTAGGGTTAGGGTTCGGGTTACGGTTAGGGTTATGGTTCGGGTTAGGGTTAGGGTTGGGTTCGGGTTAGGGTACGGGTTAGGGTTAGGGTTAGGGTTCGGTTTAGGGTTAGGGTTCGGGTTAGGGTTAGGGTTAGGGTTAGGGTTCGGGTTAGGGTTCGGGTTAGGGTTAGGGTTCGGGTTAGGGTTAGGGTTCGGTTTAGGGTTCGCGTTAGGGTTCGGGTTAGGGTTCGGGTTAGGGTTCGGGTTAGGGTTCGGGTTAGGGTTAGGGTTCGGGTTTGGGTTAGGGTTAGGGTTCGGGTTAGGGTTAGCGTTAGGATTCGGGTTAGGGTTCGGGTTCGGGATCGGGTTAGGGTTAGGGTTCGGGTTAGGGTTAGGTTTAGGGTTAGGGTTAGGGTTAGGGTTCGGGTTAGGGTTCGGGTTAGGGTTAGGGTTAGGGTTAGGGTTAGGGTTAGGGTTAGGTTTAGGTTTAGGGTTCGGGTTAGGGTTAGGGTTCGGGTTACGGTTAGGGTTCGGGTTAGGGTTAGGGTTAGGGTTCGGGTTACGGTTAGGGTTGGGGTTAGGGTTTGGGGTTAGGGTTAGGGTTAGGGTTAGGGTTAGGGTTAGGGTTGGGGTTAGGGTTAGGTTTAGGGTTAGGGTTAGGGTTCGTGTTAGGGTTAGGGTTAGGGTTAGGGTTAGGGTTAGTGTTAGGTTTAGGGTTAGGGTTCGGGTTAGGGTTAGGGTTAGGGTTAGTGTTAGGGTTCGGGTTAGGGTTAGGTTTTAGGGTTAGGGTTAGTGTTAGTGTTAGGGTTAGGGGTTAGGGTTAGGGTTAGGGTTAGGGTTCGGTTTAGGGTTTGTGTTAGGGCAGGGTTAGGGTTCGGGTTAGGGTTAGGGTTAGGATTCGTGTTAGGGTTAGGGTTAGGGTTCGGGTTATGGTTCGGTTTAGGGTTAGGTTTAGGGTTCGGGTTAGGGATCGGGTTAGGGTTAGGTTTCGGGTTAGGGTTTGGGTTAGGGTTAGGGTTCGGGTTCAGTTTAGGGTTAAGGTTAGGGTTCGGGTTAGGGTTAGGGTTAGGGTTAGGGTTCGGGTTAGGTTTAGGGTTTGGGTTAGGGTTAGGGTTAGGTTTCGTGTTAGGTTTAGGGTTAGGGTTAGGGTTAGGGTTCGGTTTAGGTTTAGGTTTAGGGTTAGGGTTAGGGTTCGGATTAGGTTTAGGGTTAGGGTTAGGGTTAGGGTTAGGGTTCGGGTTACGATTAGGGTTAGGGTTAGGTTTAGGGTTAGGTTTCGCGTTAGGGTTAGTGTTATGGTTTGGGTTCGGGTTCGGGGTAGGGTTAGGGTATGGGTTCGGGTTCGGGTTCGGGTTCGGGTTCGGGTTAGAGGTTAGGGTTCGGGTTATGGTTAGGGTTAGGGTTCGGGTTAGGTTTAGGGTTAGGGTTCGGGTTACGGTTAGGGTTAGGGTTCGGGTTAGGGTTAGGGTTCGGGTTAGGGTACGGGTTAGGGTTAGGGTTAGGGTTCGGGTTAGGGTTAGGGTTCGGGTTAGGGTTAGGGTTAGGGTTAGTGTTCGGGTTACGGTTAGGGTTAGGTTTCGAGTTAGGGTT
>JAVLSZ010000071.1:1522500-1525000 GCA_032313775.1 Urocyon cinereoargenteus
GTTAGGGTTAGGGTTCAGGTTACGTTAAGGGTTAGGGTTAGGGTTCGCGTTAGGGTAGGTGTTATGGTTTGGGTTCGGGTTCGGGGTAGGGTTAGGGTTCGGGTTCGGGTTAGGGTTCGGGTTCAGGTTCGGGTTAGAGGTTAGAGTTCGGGTTATGGTTAGGGTTAGGGTTCGGTTAGGGTTCGGGTTCGGGTTCGGGTTCGGGTTAGGGTTCGGGTTCGGGTAAGGGTTAGGGGTTAGTGTTCAGGTTAGGGTTAGGGTTAGGGTTCGAGTTAGGGTTCGGGTTAGGGGTAGGGTTAGGGTTCGGGTTAGGGTTAGGGTTAGGGTTAGGGTTAGGGTACGGGTTAGGGTTAGGGTACGGGTTAGGTTTAGGGTAAGGGTTAGGGTTAGGGTACGGGTTAGGTTTAGGGTACGGGTTAGGGTTAGGGTTAGGGCAGGGTTAGGGAACAGGTTAGGGTTAGGGTACTGTTAGGGTTAGGGTTAGGGTACGGGTTAGGGTTAGGGTTAGGGGTTAGGGTTAGGGTTAGGGTACGGGTTAGGGTTAGGGTACGGGTTAGGGTTAGGGTTAGAGTTAGGGTTAGCGTACGGGTTAGGGTTAGGGTTCGGGTTAGGTTTAGGGTTAGGGTTAGGGTTCGTGTTAGGGTTAGGGTTAGGGTTAGGGTTAGGGTTAGTGTTAGGTTTAGGGTTAGGGTTTGGGTAGGGTTAGGGTTAGGGTTAGGGTTAGGTTTAGGTTTCGGGTTAGGGTTAGGTTTTAGGGTTAGGGTTAGTGTTAGGGTTAGGGTTAGGGGTTAGGGTTAGGGTTAGGGTTAGGGTTCGGGTTAGGGTTTGGGTTAGGGTTAGGGTTAGGGTTCTGGTTAGGGTTAGGGTTAGGGTTCGTGTTAGGGTTAGGGTTAGGGTTCGGGTTATGGTTCGGTTTAGCGTTAGGTTTAGGGTTCGGGTTAGGGTTCGGGTTAGGGTTAGGTTTGGGTTTGGGTTAGGGTTAGGGTTCGGGTTAGGGTTCGGGTTAGGGTTAGGGTTCGGGTTCAGTTTAAGGTTAAGTTTAGGGTTCGGGTTAGGGTTAGGGTTAGGGTTAGGGTTCGGGTTAGGGTTAGGGTTTGGGTTAGGGTTAGGGTTAGGTTTCGTGTTAGGTTTATTGTTAGGGTTAGGGTTAGGGTTCGGGTTAGGTTTAGGTTTAGGGTTAGGGTTAGGGTTCGGGTTAGGTTTAGGGTTAGGGTTAGGGTTAGGGTTAGGTTTCGGGTTACGGTTAGGGTTAGGGTTAGGTTTAGGGTTAGGTTTCGCGTTAGGGTTAGTGTTATGGTTTCGGTTCGGGTTCGGGGTAGGGTTAGGGTATGGGTTCGGGTTCGGGTTCGGGTTCGGGTTCGGGTTAGAGGTTAGGGTTCGGGTTATGGTTAGGGTTAGGGTTCGGGTTAGGGTTAGGGTTAGGGTTCGGGTTACGGTTAGGGTTAGGGATCGGGTTAGGGTTAGGGTTCGGGTTAGGGTACGGGTTAGTGTTAGGGTTAGGGTTCGGGTTAGGGTTAGGGTTCGGGTTAGGGTTAGGGTTAGGGTTAGTGTTCGGGTTACGGTTAGGGTTAGGGTTCGAGTTAGGGTTAGGTTTCGGGTAAGGGTTAGGGGTTAGGGTTCGGGTTAGGGTTAGGGTTAGGGTTCGGTTTAGGGTTAGGGTTAGGGTTAGGGTTAGGGTTCGGGTTAGGGTTTGGATTAGGGTTAGGGATAGGGTTCGGGTTAGGGTTAGGGTTATGGTTTGGGTTCGGGTTCGGTTTCGGGGTAGGGTTAGGGTTCGGGTTCGGTTTAGGGTTGGGGTTCGGGTTCGCGTTAGGGGTTAGGGTTCGGGTTAGGGTTAGGGTTAGGGTTCGGGATATGGTTAGGGTTAGGGTTAGGGTTCGGGTTAGGGTTTGGGGTTAGGGTTAGTGTTAGGTTTAGGGTTAGGGTTCGGGTTAGGGTTAGGGTTAGGATTCGGGTTAGGGTTCAGTTTAGGGTTCGTGTTAGGGTTCTGGTTAGGGTTCGGGTTAGGGTTCGGTTTGGGTTCGGGATAGGGTTCGGGTTCGGGTTAGGTTTAGGGTTAGGGTTCGGGTTAGGGTTCGGGTTCGGGTTAGGGTTCGGGATCGGTTTAGGGTTAGGGTTCGGGTTCGGGTTAGGGTTAGGGTTAGGGTTAGGGTTAGGGTTCGGTTTAGGGTTCGGGTTAGGGTTAGGGTTAGATTTAGGGTTAGGGTTCGGATTAGGTTAGGTTTAGTGTTAGGGTTAGGGTTAGGGTTAGGGTTAGGGTTAGGGTTCGGGTTAGGGTTCGGGTTAAGGTTAGGGCTCGGGTTAGGGTTAGGTTTAGGGTTAGGGTTAGGGTTCGGGTTAGGGTTCGGGTTAGGGTTCGGGTTAGGTTTAGGGGTAGGGTTCGGGTTAGGGTTAGGTTTAGGGTTAGAGTTAGGGTTAGGGTTAGGGTTCGGGTTCGGGTTAGGGTTAGGGTTAGGTTTAGGGTTCGGGTTAGGGTTAGGTTTAGGGTTCGGGTTCGGGT
>JAVLSZ010000071.1:1532500-1537500 GCA_032313775.1 Urocyon cinereoargenteus
GGGTTCGGTTTAGGGTTCGGGTTAGGGTTAGGATTCAGGGAAGGGCCTAGGGTTCGTGTTCGGTTTCGGGTTAGAGTTAGGGTTCTGTTTAGGGTTAGGTTTAGGGTTTGGGTTAGGGTTAGGGTTAGGGTTAGTTTTAGGGTTCGAGTTAGGGTTAGGGTTAGGGTTCGGGTTAGGGTTCGGGTTAGCGTTAGGGTTAGGGTTAGGGTTCGGGTTAGGGTTAGGTTTCGGGTTCGGGTTAGGGTTAGGGTTAGGGTTAGGGTTCGGGTTAGGGTTCGGGTTCAGGTTACGTTAAGGGTTAGGGTTAGGGTTCGCGTTAGGGTTAGTGTTATGGTTTGGGTTCGGGTTCGGGGTAGGGTTAGGGTTCGGGTTCGGGTTAGGGTTCGGGTTCAGGTTCGGGTTAGAGGTTAGGGTTCGGGTTATGGTTAGGGTTAGGGTTCGGTTAGGGTTCGGGTTAGGGTTAGGGTTAGGGTTAGGGTTAGGGTTAGGGTTCGGGTTCGGGTTAGGGTTAGGTTTTGGGTTTGGGTTAGGGTTCGGGTTACGGTTCGGTTTAGGGTTAGGGTTAGGTTTAGGGTTCAGGTTCGGGTTCGGGGTTAGGGTTAGGGTTAGGGTTAGGGTTCGGGTTAGGGTTCGGGTTAGGGTTAGGATTCAGGTAAGGGCCTAGGGTTCGGGTTCGGGTTCGGGTTAGGGTTAGGGTTCTGTTTAGTGTTAGGTTTAGGGTTTGGGTTAGGGTTAGGGTTAGGGTTAGTTTTAGGGTTCGAGTTAGGGTTAGGGTTAGGGTTCGGGTTAGGTTTTGGTTTAGCGTTAGGGTTAGGGTAGGGTTCGGGTTAGGGTTAGGTTTCGGGTTCGGGTTAGGGTTCGGGTTAGGGTTAGGGTTAGGGTTAGAGTTCGGGTTAAGGTTAGGTTTCGGGTTTGGGTTAGGGTTAGGGTTAGGGTTAGGGTTCGGGTTACGGTTAGGGTTAGGGTTAGGTTTACGGTTAGGGTACGTGTTAGGGTTAGGTTACGGGTTAGGTTTAGGGTAAGGGTTAGGTTTAGGGTACGGGTTAGGTTTAGGGTACGGGTTAGGGTTAGGGTTAGGGTAGGGTTAGGGAACTGGTTAGGGTTAGGGTACGGTTAGGGTTAGGGTTAGGGTACGGGTTAGGGTTAGGGTTAGGGGTTAGGGTTAGGGTTAGGGTACGGGTTAGGGTTAGGTTACGGGTTAGGGTTAGGGTTAGTGTTAGGGTTAGCGTACGGGTTAGGGTTAGGGTTAGGGTTAGGTTTAGGGTACGGGTTAGGGTTAGGGTACGGTTAGTGTTAGGGATAGGGTTAAGGTTAGGGTTAGGGTACGGGTTAGGGTTAGGGTAAGGGTTAGGGTTAGGGTTAGGGGTTAGGGGTTAGGGTTAGGGTTAGGCTTAGGTTTAAGGTACG
The DNA here is from genome assembly GCA_032313775.1 of Urocyon cinereoargenteus. Lineage (NCBI taxonomy): Eukaryota > Metazoa > Chordata > Mammalia > Carnivora > Canidae > Urocyon > Urocyon cinereoargenteus. The sequence continues at coordinate 1,533,908 of JAVLSZ010000071.1, forward strand.
GGTTCGGGTACTGGTTAGGGTTAGGGTACGGGTTAGGGTTAGGGTTAGGGTTAGGGTTCGGGTTAGGGTTCGGGTTAGGGTTAGGGTTCGGGTTTGGGTTAGGGTTAGGGTTCGGGTTAGGGTTAGGGTTAGGATTCGGGTTAGGGTTCGGTTTCGGGTTCGGGTTTGGGTTAGGGTTCGGGATAGGGTTAGGTTTAGGGTTAGGGTTAGGGTTAGGGTTCGGGTTAGGGTTCGGGTTAGGGTTAGGGTTAGGGTTAGGGTTAGGGTTAGGTTTAGGGTTAGGGTTCGGGTTAGGGTTAGGGTTCGGGTTAGGGTTAGGGTTAGGGTTCGGGTTAGGGTTAGGGTTGGGGTTAGGGTTTGTGGTTAGGGTTAGGGTTAGGGTTAGGGTTAGGGTTAGGGTTAGGGTTCGGGTTAGGGTTAGGTTTAGGGTTAGGGTTAGGGTTCGTGTTAGGGTTAGGGTTAGGGTTAGGGTTAGGGTTAGTGTTAGGTTTAGGGTTAGGGTTAGGGTTCGTGTTAGGGTTAGGTTTAAGGTTCGGGTTATGGTTCGGTTTAGGGTTAGGTTTAGGGTTCGGGTTAGGGTTCGGGTTAGGGTTAGGGTTCGGGTAAGGGCCTAGGGTTCGGGTTCGGGTTAGGGTTAGGGTTAGGTTTCTGTTTAGGGTTAGGGTTAGGGTTTGGGTTAGGGTTAGGGTTAGGGTTAAGTTTAGGGTTCGGGTTAGGGTTAGGGTTAAGGTTCGGGTTAGGGTTCGGGTTAGGGTTAGGGTTAGGGTTAGGGTTCGGGTTAGGGTTAGGTTTAGGGTTTGGGTTAGGGTTAGGGTTAGGGTTAGGGTTCGGGTTACGGTTAGGGTTAGGGTTAGGTTTAGGGTTAGGGTACGTGTTAGGGTTAGGTTACGGGTTAGGTTTAGGGTAAGGGTTAGGGTTAGGGTACGGGTTAGGTTTAGGGTACGGGTTAGGGTACGGTTTAGGGTAGGGTTAGGGAACTGGTTAGGGTAGGGTACGGTTAGGGTTAGGGTTAGGGTACGGGTTAGGGTTAGGGTTAGGGGTTAGGGTTAGGGTTAGGGTTAGGGTTAGGGTACGGGTTAGGGTTAGGGTACGGGTTAGGGTTAGGGTTAGAGTTAGGGTTAGCGTTCGGGTTAGGGTTAGGGTTAGGGTTAGGTTTAGGGTACGGGTTAGGTTTAGGGTACGGTTAGTGTTAGGAATAGGGTTAAGGTTAGGGTTAGGGTACCGGTTAGGGTTAGGGTAAGGGTTAGGGTTAGGGTTAGGGGTTAGGGGTTAGGGTTAGGGTTAGGCTTAGGGTTAAGGTACGGGTTCAGGTACTGGTTAGGGTTAGGGTACGGGTTAGGGTTAGGGTTAGGGTTAGAGTTCGGGTTAGGGTTCGGGTTAGGGTTAGTGTTCGGGTTTGGGTTAGGGTTAGGGTTCGGGTTAGGTTTAGGGTTAGGATTCGGGTTAGGGTTCGGGTTCGGGTTCGGGTTATGGTTAGGGTTCGGGTTAGGGTTAGGTTTAGGGTTAGGGTTAGGGTTAGGGTTCGGGTTAGGGTTCGGGTTAGGGTTAGGGTTAGGGTTAGGGTTAGGTTTAGGGTTAGGGTTCGGGTTAGGGTTAGGGTTAGGGTTCGGTTTAGGGTTAGGGTTCGGGTTCGGGTTAGGGTTAGGGTTCGGGTTAGGGTTAGAGTTGGGGTTAGGGTTTGTGGTTAGGGTTAGGGTTAGGGTTAGGGTTAGGGTTCGGGTTAGGGTTAGGTTTAGGGTTAGGGTTAGGGTTCGTTTTAGGGTTAGGGTTAGGGTTAGGGTTAGTGTTAGGTTTAGGGTTAGGGTTAGTTTTCGTGTTAGGGTTAGGGTTAGGGTTCGGGTTATGGTTCGGTTTAGGGTTAGGTTTAGGGTTCGGGTTAGGGTTCGGGTTAGGGTTAGGTTTCGGGTTAGGGTTAGGGTTAGGTTTCGGGTTAGGGTTCGGGTTAGGGTTAGGGTTAGGGTTAGGGTTCGTGTTAGGGTTAGGGTTAGGGTTCGGGTTATGGTTCGGTTTAGGGTTAGGTTTAGGGTTCGGGTTAGGGTTCGGGTTAGGGTTAGGTTTAGGTTTAGGGTTAGGGTTAGGGTTCGGGTTAGGTTTAGGGTTAGGGTTAGGGTTAGGGTTAGGGTTCGGGTTACGGTTAGGGTTAGGGTTAGGTTTAGGGTTAGGTTTCGCGTTAGGGTTAGTGTTATGGTTTGGGTTCGGGTTCGGGGTAGGGTTAGCGTATGGGTTCGGGTTCGGGTTCGGGTTCGGGTTCGGGTTAGAGGTTAGGGTTCGGGTTATGTTTAGGGTTAGGGTTCGGGTTAGGGTTAGGGTTAGGGTTCGGGTTACGGTTAGGTTTAGGGTTCGGGTTAGGGTTAGGGTTCGGGTTAGGGTACGGGTTAGGGTTAGGGTTAGGGTTCGGGTTAGGGTTAGGGTTCGGGTTAGGGTTAGGGTTAGGGTTAGTGTTCGGGTTGCGGTTAGGGTTAGGGTTCGAGTTAGGGTTAGGGTTCGGGTAAGGGTTAGGGGTTAGGGTTCGGGTTAGGGTTAGGGTTAGGGTTCGGTTTAGGGTTAGGGTTAGGGTTAGGGTTAGGGTTCGGGTTAGGGTTAGGATTAGGGTTAGGGTTAGGGTTCGAGTTAGGGTTAGGGTTATGGTTTGGGTTCGGGTTCGGAGTAGGGTTAGGGTTCGGGTTCGGGTTAAGGTTGGTGTTCGGGTTCGCGGTAGGTGTTAGGGTTCGGGTTAGGGTTAGGGTTAGGGTTCGGGATATGGTTAGGGTTAGGGTTAGGGTTCGGGTTAGGGTTTGGGGTTAGGGTTAGTGTTAGGTTTAGGGTTAGGGTTCGGGTTAGGTTTAGGGTTAGGATTCAGGTTAGTGTTCGGTTTAGGGTTCGTGTTAGGGTTCTGGTTAGGGTTCGGGTTAGGGTTCGGTTTGGGTTCGGGTTAGGGTTAGGGTTCGGGTTAGGGTTAGGGTTAGGGTTCGGTTTAGGGTTCGGGTTCGGGTTAGGGTTCGGGATCGGGTTAGGGTTAGGGTTCGGGTTTGGGTTAGGGTTAGGGTTAGGGTTAGGGTTCGGTTTAGGGTTCGGGTTAGGGTTAGGGTTAGATTTAGGGTTAGGGTTCGGATTAGGGTTAGGTTTAGTGTTAGGGTTAGGGTTAGGTTTAGGGTTAGGGTTAGGGTTCGGGTTAGGGTTCGGGTTAGGTTTAGGGATTGGGTTAGGGTTAGGGTTAGGGTTAGGGTTAGGGTTCGGGTTATGGTTCGGGTTAGGGTTCGGGTTAGGGTTAGTGGTAGGGTTCGGGTTAGGGTTAGGTTTAGGGTTAGAGTTAGGGTTAGGGTTAGGGTTCGGGTTCGGGTTAGGGTTAGGGTTAGGTTTAGGGTTCGGGTTAGGGTTAGGTTTAGGGTTCGGGTTCGGGTTCGGGTTCGGGTTAGGGTTTGGGTTCGGGTAAGGGTTAGGGGTTAGTGTTCAGGTTAGGGTTAGGGTTATGGTTCGGGTTAGGGTTCGGGTTAGGGTTAGGTTTAGGGTTCGGGTTAGGGTTAGGGTTAGGGTTAGGGTTAGGGTTAGGGTTAGGGTTCGGGTTAGGGTTAGGGGTTAGGGTTAGGGTTAGGTTTAGGGTTAGGGTTAGGGTT
>JAVLSZ010000071.1:1547500-1550000 GCA_032313775.1 Urocyon cinereoargenteus
GTTCGGGTTAGGGTTAGGGTTAGGGTTAGGGTTCGGGTTCGGGTTAGGGTTCGGGTTAGGTTTCGGGTTAGGGTTAGGGTTAGGGTTCAGGTTCGGGTTAGGGTTAGGGTTCGGGTTAGGGTTAGGGTTAGGGTTCGGTTTAGGGTTCGCGTTAGGGTTCGGGTTAGGGTTCGGGTTAGGGTTCGGGTTAGGTTTAGGGTTCGGGTTTGGGTTTGGGTTAGGGTTCGAGTTAGGGTTAGGTTTAGGATTCGGGTTAGTGTTCGGGTTCGGGTTCGGGTTAGGGTTAGGGTTCGGGTTAGGGTTAGTTTTAGGGTTAGGGTTAGGGTTAGGGTTCGGGTTAGGGTTCGGGTTAGGGTTAGGGTTAGGGTTAGGGTTAGTGTTAGGTTTAGGGTTAGGGTTCGGGTTCGGGTTAGGGTTAGGGTTAGGGTTAGGGTTAGGGTTCGGGTTAGGGTTAGGTTTTAGGGTTAGAGTTAGTGTTAGGGTTAGGGTTAGGGGTTAGGGTTAGGGTTAGGGTTAGGGTTAGGGTTCGGGTTAGGGTTTGGGTTAGGGTTAGGGTTAGGGTTCGGGTTAGGGTTAGGGTTAGGGTTAGGTTTCGGGTTAGGGTTAGGGTTAGGGTTCGGGTTAGGGTTCGGGTTAGGGTTAGGGTTCGGGTTCAGTTTAGGTTTAAGGTTAGGGTTCGGGTTAGGGTTAGGGTTAGGGTTAGGTTTAGGGTTAGGTTTCGGGTTAGGGTTGGGGTTAGGGTTAGGTTTCAGGTTAGGGTTAGGTTTACGGTTCGGGTTAGGGTTCGGGTTAGGGTTCAGGTTAGGGTTAGGGTTATGGTTAGGGTTAGGGTTCGGGTTAGGGTTAGGGTTCAGGTTAGGGTTATGGTTAGGGTTCGGGTTCGGGTTCGGGTTAGGGTTAGGGTTCAGGTTGGGGTTAGGGTTAGGGTTCGTGATCGGGTTAGGGTTCGGGTTCGGGTTAGGGTTAGGTGTTAGGGTTCGTGTTAGGGTTAGGGTTAGGGTTCGGGTTAGGGTTAGGGTTAGGGTTAGGGTTCGGGGTTAGTGTTCAGGTTAGGGTTAGGGTTAGGGTTCGGGTTAGGTTTCGGGTTAGGGTTAGGGTTAGGTTTCGGGTTAGGGTTAGGTTTAGGGTTAGTGTTAGGGTAAGGTTTCGGGATAGGGTTAGGGGTTAAGGTTAGGGTTAGGTTTAGGGTTAGGGTTAGGGTTCGGGTTAGGGTTAGGGTTAGGGTTAGGGTTCAGGTTACGTTAAGGGTTAGGGTTAGGGTTCGCGTTAGGGTAGGTGTTATGGTTTGGGTTCGGGTTCGGGGTAGGGTTAGGGTTCGGGTTCGGGTTAGGGTTCGTGTTCAGGTTCGGGTTAGAGGTTAGGGTTCGGGTTATGGTTAGGGTTAGGGTTCGGTTAGGGTTCGGGTTCGGGTTCGGGTAAGGGTTAGGGTTCGGGTTCGGGTAAGGGTTAGGTGTTAGTGTTCAGGTTAGGGTTAGGGTTAGGGTTCGGGTTAGGGTTCGGGTTAGGGTTAGGGTTACGGTTCGGGTTAGGGTTCGAGTTAGGGTTAGGGTTAGGGTTAGGGTTCGGGTTAGGGTTAGGGGTTAGGGTTAGGTTTAGGGTTAGGGTTAGGGTTCGGGTTAGGATTAGGGTTAGGGTTAGGTTTCAGGTTACGTTAAGGGTTAGGGTTAGGGTTCGCGTTAGGGTTAGTGTTATGATTTGGGTTCGGGTTCGGGGTAGGGTTAGGGTTCGGGTTCGGGTTAGGGTTCGGGTTCAGGTTCGGGTTAGAGGTTAGGGTTCGGGTTATGGTTAGGGTTAGGGTTCGGTTAGGGTTCGGGTTAGGGTTAGGGTTAGGGTTAGGGTTAGGGTTCGGGATCGGGTTAGGGTTAGGTTTTGGGTTTGGGTTAGGGTTCGGGTTAGGGTTAGGATTCAGGTAAGGGCCTAGGTTTCGGGTTCGGGTTCGGGTTAGGGTTAGGGTTCTGTTTAGGGTTAGGTTTAGGGTTTGGGTTAGGGTTAGGGTTAGGGTTCGGGTTACGGTTAGGGTTAGGGTTAGGTTTAGGGTTAGGGTACGTGTTAGGGTTAGGTTACGGGTTAGGTTTAGGGTAAGGGTTAGGGTTAGGGTACGGGTTAGGTTTAGGGTACGGGTTAGGGTTAGGGTTAGGGTAGGGATAGGGAACGGGTTAGGGTTAGGGTACGGTTAGGGTTAGGATTAGGGTACGGGTTAGGGTTAGGGTTAGGGGTTAGGGTTAGGGTTAGGGTTAGGGTTAGGGTATGGGTTAGGGTTAGTGTACGGGTTAGTGTTAGGGTTAGAGTTAGGTTTAGCGTACGGGTTAGGGTTAGGGTTAGGGTTAGGTTTAGGGTACGGGTTAGGGTTAGGGTACGGGTTAGTGTTAGGGATAGTGTTAGGGTTAGGGTTAGGGTACGGGTTAGGGTTAGGGTAAGGGTTAGGGTTAGGGTTAGGGGTTAGGGGTTAGGGTTAGGGTTAGGCTTAGGGTTAAGGTACGGGTTCGGATACTGGTTAGTG
>JAVLSZ010000071.1:1565000-1570000 GCA_032313775.1 Urocyon cinereoargenteus
GTTCGGGATAGGGTTAGGGGTTAGGGTTAGGGTTAGGTTTAGGGTTAGGGTTAGGGTTCGGGTTAGGGTCAGGGTTAGGGTTAGGGTTCAGGTTACGTTAAGGGTTAGGGTTAGGGTTCGCGTTAGGGTAGGTGTTATGGTTTGGGTTCGGGTTCGGGGTAGGGTTAGGGTTCGGGTTCGGGTTAGGGTTCGGGTTCAGGTTCGGGTTAGAGGTTAGGGTTCGGGTTATGGTTAGGGTTAGGGTTCGGTTAGGGTTCGGGTTAGGGTTAGGGTTAGGGTTAGGGTTCGGGTTCGGGTTAGGGTTAGGTTTTGGGTTTGGGTTCGGGTTCGGGTTAGGGTTCGGGTTAGGGTTAGGGTTAGGGTTAGGGTTCAGGTTCGGGTTCGGGGTTAGGGTTAGGGTTAGGGTTCGGGTTAGGGTTCGGGTTAGGGTTAGGATTCATGTAAGGGCCTAGGGTTCGGGTTCGGTTTCGGGTTAGGGTTAGGGTTCTGTTTAGGGTTAGGTTTAGGGTTTGGGTTAGGGTTAGGGTTAGGGTTAGTTTTAGGGTTCGAGTTAGGGTTAGGGTTAGGTTTCGGGTTAGGGTTCGGGTTAGCGTTAGGGTTAGGGTTAGGGTTCGGGTTAGGGTTAGGTTTCGGGTTCCGGTTAGGGTTAGGGTTAGGGTTAGGGTTCGGGTTAGGGTTCGGGTTAGGGATAGGGTTCGGGTAAGGGCCTAGGGTTCGGGTTCGGGTTAGGGTTAGGGTTAGGTTTCTGTTTAGGGTTAGGGTTAGGGTTTGGGTTAGGGTTAGGGTTAGGGTTAAGTTTAGGGTTCGGGTTAGGGTTAGGGTTAAGGTTCGGGTTAGGGTTCGGGTTAGGGTTAGGGTTAGGGTTAGGGTTCGGGTTAGGGTTAGGTTTCGGGTTCGGGTTAGGGTTAGGGTTAGGGTTAGGGTTCGGGTTACGGTTAGGGTTAGGGTTAGGTTTAGGGTTAGGGTACGTGTTAGGGTTAGGGTACGGGTTAGGTTTAGGGTAAGGGTTAGGGTTAGGGTACGGGTTAGGTTTAGGCTACGGCTTAGGGTTAGGGTTAGGGTGTGGTTAGGGAACGGGTTAGGGTTAGGGTACGGTTAGGGTTAGGGTTAGGGTACGGGTTAGGGTTAGGGTTAGGGGTTAGGGTTAGGGTTAGGGTTAGGGTTAGGATTAGGGTACGGGTTAGGGTTAGGGTACGGGTTAGGGTTAGGGTTAGAGTTAGGGTTAGCGTACGGGTTAGGGTTAGGGTTAGGGTTAGGTTTAGGGTACGGGTTAGGGTTAGGGTACGGGTTAGTGTTAGGGATAGGGTTAGGGTTAGGGTTAGGGTACGGGTTAGGGTTAGGGTAAGGGGTAGGGTTAGGGTTAGGGGTTAGGGGTTAGGGTTAGGGTTAGGCTTAGGGTTAAGGTACGGGTTCGGGTCCTGGTTAGGGTTAGGGTACGGGTTAGGGTTAGGGTTAGGGTTAGGGTTCGGATTAGGGTTCGGGTTAGGGTTAGGGTTCGGGTTTGGGTTAGGGTTAGGGTTCGGGTTAGGGTTAGGGTTAGGATTCGGGTTAGGGTTCGGGTTCGGGTTCGGGTTAGTGTTAGGGTTCGGGTTAGGGTTAGGTTTAGGGTTAGGGTTAGGGTTAGGGTTCGGGTTAGGGTTCGGGTTAGGGTTAGGGTTAGGGTTAGGGTTAGGGTTAGGTTTAGGGTTAGGGTTCGGGTTAGGGTTAGGGTTAGGGTTAGGGTTAGGGTTCGGGTTAGGGTTAGGGTTAGGGTTCAGGTTAGGGTTAGGGTTGGGGTTAGGGTTTGTGGTTAGGGTTAGGGTTAGGGTTAGGGTTAGGGTTAGGGTTCGTGTTAGGGTTAGGTTTAGGGTTAGGGTTAGGGTTCGTGTTAGGGTTAGGGTTAGGGTTAGGGTTAGGGTTAGTGTTAGGTTTAGGGTTAGGGTTCGGGTTAGGGTTAGGGTTAGGGTTAGGGTTAGGGTTAGGTTTAGGGTTCGGGTTAGGGTTAGGTTTTAGGGTTAGGGTTAGTGTTAGGGTTAGGGTTAGGGGTTAGGTTTAGTGTTAGGGTTAGGGTTCGGGTTAGGGTTTGGATTAGGGTTAGGGTTAGGGTTCGGGTTAGGGTTAGGGTTAGGGTTCGTGTTAGGGTTAGTGTTAGGGTTTGGGTTAGGGTTCGGGTTAGGGTTTGGGTTAGGGTTAGGGTTAGGGTTCGGGTTAGGGTTAGGGTTAGGGTTCGTGTTAGGGTTAGGGTTAGGGTTCGGGTTATGGTTCGGTTTAGGGTTAGGTTTAGGGTTCGGGTTAGGGTTCGGGTTAGGGTTAGGTTTCGGGTTAGGGTTAGGGTTAGGGTTCGGGTTAGGGTTCGGGTTAGGGTTAGGGTTCGGGTTCAGTTTAGGGTTAAGGTTAGGGTTCGGGTTAGGGTTAGGGTTAGGGTTAGGGTTCGAGTTAGGGTTAAGGTTTGGGTTAGGGTTAGGGTTAGGTTTCGTGTTAGGTTTAGTGTTAGGGTTAGGGTTAGGGTTAGGGTTCGGTTTAGGTTTAGGTTTAGGGTTAGGGTTAGGGTTCGGGTTAGGTTTAGGGTTAGGGTTAGGGTTAGGGTTCGGGTTCGGGTTCGGGTTCGGGTTAGGGTTAGGGTTAGGTTTAGGGTTAGGTTTCGCGTTAGGGTTAGTGTTATGGTTTGGGTTAGGGTTCGGGGTAGGGTTAGGGTATGGGTTAGGGTTCGGGTTCGGGTTCGGGTTAGAGGTTAGGGTTCGGGTTATGGTTAGGGTTAGGGTTCGGGTTAGGGTTAGGGTTAGGGTTCGGGTTACGGTTAGGGTTAGGGTTAGGGTTCGGGTTAGGGTTAGAGTTCGGGTTAGGGTACGGGTTAGGGTTAGGGTTAGGATTCGGGTTAGGGTTAGGGTTCGGGTTAGGGTTAGGGTTATGGTTAGTGTTCGGGTTACGGTTAGGATTAGGGTTCGAGTTAGGGTTAGGGTTCGGGTAAGGGTTAGGTGTTAGGGTTCGGGTTAGGGTTAGGGTTAGGGTTCGGGTTAGGGTTCGGGTTAGGGTTAGGGCTCGGGTTAGGGTTAGGGTTAGGGTTAGGGTTAGGGTTCGTGTTAGGGTTCGGGTTACGGTTCGGGTTAGGGTTAGGGGTAGGGTTCGGTTTAGGGTTAGGTTTAGGGTTAGAGTTATTGTTAGGGTTAGGGTTCGGGTTCGGGTTAGGGTTAGGTTTAGGTTTAGGGTTCGGGTTAGGGTTAGGTTTAGGGTTCGGGTTCGGGTTTGGGTTCGGGTTCGGGTTAGGGTTCGGGTTCGGGTAAGGGTTAGGGGTTAGTGTTCAGGTTATGGTTAGGGTTAGGGTTCGGGTTAGGGTTCGGGTTAGGGTTAGGGTTAGGGTTCGGGTTAGGGTTAGGGTTAGGGTTAGGGTTAGGGTTAGGGTTCGGGTTAGGGGTTAGGGTGAGGTTTAGGGTTAGGGTTAGGGTTCGGGTTAGGGTTAGGTTTAGGGTTAGGGTTCAGGTTACGTTAAGGTTTAGGGTTAGGGTTCGCGTTAGGGTTAGGGTTAGGGTTAGGGTTCGGGTTAGGGTTAGGGGTTAGGGTTAGGGTTAGGTTTAGGGTTAGGGTTAGGGTTCGGGTTAGGGTTAGGGTTATGGTTAGGGTTCAGGTTACGTTAAGGGTTAGGGTTAGGGTACGTGTTAGGGTTAGGGTACGGGTTAGGTTTAGGGTAAGGGTTAGGGTTAGGGTACAGGTTAGGTTTAGGGTACGGGTTAGGGTTAGGGTTAGGGTAGGGTTAGGGAACGGGTTAGGGTAGGGTACGGTTAGGGTTAGGGTTAGGGTACGGGTTAGGGTTAGGGTTAGGGGTTAGGGTTAGGGTTAGGGTTAGTGTTAGGGTACGGGTTAGGGTAAGGGTACGGGTTAGGGTTAGGGTTAGGGTTAGGTTTAGGGTACGGGTTAGGGTTAGGGTACGGGTTAGTGTTAGGGATAGGGTTAGGGTTAGGGTTAGGGTACGGGTTAGGGTTAGGGTAAGGGTTAGGGTTAGGGTTAGGGGTTAGGGGTTAGGGTTAGGGTTAGGCTTAGGGTTAAGGTACGGGTTCGGGTACTGGTTAGGGTTAGGGTACGGGTTAGGGTTAGGGTTAGGGTTAGGGTTAGGTTTAGGGTTCGGGTTAGGGTTAGGGTTCGGGTTAGGGTTAGGGTTAGGGTTCGGGTTAGGGTTAGGGTTAGGGTTCGGGTTAGGGTTAGGGTTAGGGTTAGGGTTCGGGTTCGGGTTAGGGTTCGGGTTAGGGTTCGGGTTCGGGTTAGTGTTCGGGTTCGGTTTAGGGTTAGGTTTAGGGTTAGGGTTAGATTTGGAATAGGGTTATGGTTTGGGTTTGGGTTCGGGGTAAGGTTAGGGTTCGGGTTCGGGTTACGGTACGGGTTCGGGTTCGGGTTAGGGGTTAGGGTTCGGGTTAGGGTTAGGGTTAGGTTTCGGGTTAGGGTTAGGGTTCGGGTTAGGGTTAGGTTTAGGGTAAGTGTTCGGGTTAGGGTTAGGGTTAGGGTTCGGGTTCGGGTTAGGGTTCGGGTTAGGTTTCGGGTTCGGGTTAGGGTTCGGGTTCGGTTTAGGGTTAGGGTTAGGGTTCGGGTAAGGGTTAGTGTTTGGGTTAGGGTTAGGGTTAGGGTTAGGGTTAGGGTTCGGGTTAGGGTTAGGGTTAGGGTTAGGGTTAGGGTTAGGGTTAGGGTTCGGGTTAGGGTTAGGGGTTAGGGTTAGGGTTAGGTTTAGGGTTAGGTTTAGGGTTCGGTTTAGGGTTAGGGTTAGGGTTAGGGTTAGGGTTCGGGTTAGGGTTAGGGGTTAGGGTTAGGGTTAGGTTTAGGGTTAGGGTTAGGGTTCGGGTTAGGGTTAGGGTTAGGGTTAGGGTTCAGGTTACGTTAAGGGTTAGGGTTAGGGTTCACGTTAGGGTTAGGGTTAGGGTTAGGGTTCGGGTTAGGGTTAGGGGTTAGGGTTTGGGTTAGGTTTAGGGTTAGGGTTAGGGTTCGGGTTAGGGTTAGGGTTAGGGTTAGGGTTCAGGTTACGTTAAGGGTTAGGGTTA
>JAVLSZ010000071.1:1582500-1590000 GCA_032313775.1 Urocyon cinereoargenteus
GGGTTCGGGTTAGGGTTAGGATTCATGTAAGGGCCTAGGGTTCGGGTTCGGGTTCGGGTTAGGGTTAGGGTTCTGTTTAGGGTTAGGTTTAGGGTTTGGGTTAGGGTTAGGGTTAGGGTTAGTTTTAGGGTTCGAGTTAGGGTTAGGGTTAGGGTTCGGGTTAGGGTTCGGGTTAGCGTTAGGGTTAGGGTTAGGGTTCGGGTTAGGGTTAGGTTTCGGGTTCGGGTTAGGGTTAGGGTTAGGGTTAGGGTTCGGGTTAGGGTTCGGGTTAGGGTTAGGGTTCGGGTAAGGGCCTAGGGTTCGGGTTCGGGTTAGGGTTAGGGTTAGGTTTCTGTTTAGGGTTAGGTTTAGGTTTTGGGTTAGGGTTAGGGTTAGGGTTAAGTTTAGGGTTCGGGTTAGGGTTAGGGTTAAGGTTCGGGTTAGGGTTCGGGTTAGGGTTAGGGTTAGGGTTAGTGTTCGGGTTAGGGTTAGGTTTCGGGTTCGGGTTAGGGTTAGGGTTAGGGTTAGGGTTCGGGTTACGGTTAGGGTTAGGGTTAGGTTTAGGGTTAGGGTACGTGTTAGGGTTAGGGTACGGGTTAGGTTTAGGGTAAGGGTTAGGGTTAGGGTACGGGTTAGGTTTAGGCTACGGGTTAGGGTTAGGGTTAGGGTAGGGTTAGGGAACGGGTTAGGGTTAGGGTACGGTTAGGGTTAGGGTTAGGGTACGGGTTAGGGTTAGGGTTAGGGGTTAGGGTTAGGGTTAGGGTTAGGGTTAGGGTTAGGGTTAGGGTACGGGTTAGGGTACGGATTAGAGTTAGGGTTAGCGTACGGGTTAGGGTTAGGGTTAGGTTTAGGGTACGGGTTAGGGTTAGGGTACGGGTTAGTGTTAGGGATAGGGTTAGGGTTAGGGTTAGGGTTAGGGTACGGGTTAGGGTTAGGGTAAGGGGTAAGGTTAGGGTTAGGGGTTAGGGGTTAGGGTTAGGGTTAGGATTAGGGTTAAGGTACGGGTTCGGGTCCTGGTTAGGGTTAGGGTACGGGTTAGGGTTAGGGTTAGGGTTAGGGTTCGGGTTAGGGTTCGGGTTAGGGTTAGGGTTCGGGTTTGGGTTAGGGTTAGGGTTCGGTTTAGGGTTCGCGTTAGGGTTCGGGTTAGGGTTCGGGTTAGGTTTCGGGTTAGGGTTCGGGTTAGGGTTAGGGTTCGGGTTTGGGTTAGGGTTAGGGTTCGGTTTAGGATTCGCGTTAGGGTTCGGGTTAGGGTTCGGGTTCGGGTTCGGGTTAGGGTTAGGTTTCGGGTTTGGGTTAGGGTTACGGTTCGGGTTAGGGTTAGGTTTAGGATTCGGGTTAGGGTTCGGGTTCGGGTTCGGGTTAGGGTTAGGGTTCGGTTAGGGTTAGGTTTAGGGTTAGGGTTAGGTTTAGGGTTCGGGTTAGGGTTCGGGGTAGGGTTAGGGTTCGGGTTAGGGTTAGGGTTAGGGTTAGGGTTAGGGTTCGGGTTAGGGTTAGGGTTAGGGTTAGGGTTAGGGTTCGGGTTAGGGTTAGGTTTTAGGGTTAGGGTTAGTGTTAGGGTTAGGGTTAGGGGTTAGGGTTAGGGTTAGGGTTAGGGTTCGGGTTAGGGTTTGGGTTAGGGTTAGGGTTAGGGTTCGGGTTAGGGTTAGGGTTAGGGTTCGGGTTCGGGTTAGGGTTAGGGTTCGGGTTAGGGTTAGGGTTAGGGTTCGGTTTAGGGTTCGCGTTAGGGTTTGGGTTAGGGTTCGGGTTAGGGTTAGGGTTAGGGTTCGGGTTTGGGTTAGGGTTAGGGTTCGGGTTAGGGTTAGGTTTAGGATTCGGGTTAGGGTTCGGGTTCGGGTTCGGGTTAGGGTTAGGGTTCGGGTTAGGGTTAGGTTTAGGGTTAGGGTTAGGGTTAGGGTTCGGGTTAGGGTTCGGGTTAGGGTTAGGGTTAGGGTTAGGGTTAGTGTTAGGTTTAGGGTTAGGGTTCGGGTTCGGGTTAGGGTTAGGGTTAGGGTTAGGGTTAGGGTTCGGGTTAGGGTTAGGGTTAGGGTTCGTGTTAGGGTTAGGGTTAGGGTTCGGGTTAGGGTTCGGTTTAGGGTTAGGTTTAGGGTTCGGGTTAGGGTTCGGGTTAGGGTTAGGTTTCGGGTTAGGGTTAGGGTTAGGGTTCGGGTTAGGGTTCGGGTTAGGGTTAGGGTTCGGGTTCAGTTTAGGTTTAAGGTTAGGGTTCGGGTTAGGGTTAGGGTTAGGGTTAGGTTTAGGGTTAGGGTTCGGGTTAGGGTTGGGGTTAGGGTTAGGTTTCAGGTTAGGGTTAGGGTTACGGTTCGGGTTAGGGTTCGGGTTAGGGTTCAGGTTAGGGTTAGGGTTATGGTTACGGTTAGGGTTACGGTTCGGGTTAGGGTTCGGGTTAGGGTTCAGGTTAGGGTTAGGGTTCGGGTTAGGGTTATGGTTAGGGTTCGGGTTCGGGTTCGGGTTAGGGTTAGGTATCAGGTTGGGGTTAGGGTTAGGGTTCGTGATCGGGTTAGGGTTCGGGTTCGGGTTAGGGTTAGGTGTTAGGGTTCCTGTTAGGGTTAGGGTTAGGGTTCGGGTTAGGGTTAGGGTTAGGGTTAGGGTTCGGGTTAGGGTTAGGGTTAGGGTCAGGGTTAGGGTTCGGTTTAGGGTTAGGTTTAGGGTTAGGGTTAGGGTTAGGGTTAGGGTTCGGGTTAGGGTTAGGTTTAGGGTTAGGGTTAGGGTTCGTGTTAGGGTTAGGGTTAGTGTTAGGGTTAGGGTTAGTGTTAGGTTTAGGGTTAGGGTTCGGGTTAGGGTTAAGGTTAGGGTTAGGGTTAGGGTTAGGGTTAGGGTTCGGGTTAGCGTTAGGTTTTAGGGTTACGGTTAGTGTTACGGTTAGGGTTAGGGGTTAGGGTTAGGGTTAGGTTTAGGGTTCGGGTTAGGGTTTGGGTTAGGGTTAGGGTTAGGGTTCGGGTTAGGGTTAGGGTTAGGGTTCGTGTTAGGGTTAGGGTTAGGGTTCTGGTTAGGGTTCGGTTTAGGGTTAGGTTTAGGGTTCGGGTTAGGGTTCGGGTTAGGGTTAGGTTTCGGGTTAGGGTTAGGGTTAGGGTTCGGGTTAGGGTTCAGGTTAGGGTTAGGGTTCGGGTTCAGTTTAGGGTTAAGGTTAGGGTTCGGGTTAGGGTTAGGGTTAGGGTTAGGGTTACGTTTAGGGTTAGGGTTCGGGTTAGGGTTAGGGTTAGTGTTAGGTTTCAGGTTAGGATTAGGGTTACGGTTCGGGTTAGGGTTCGGGTTAGGGTTCAGGTTAGGGTTAGGGTTAGGGTTAGGGTTAGGGTTCGGGTTAGGGTTAGGGTTCGGGTTAGGGTTATGGTTAGGGATCGGGTTCGGGTTCGGGTTAGGGTTAGGGTTCGTGTTGGGGTTAGGGTTAGGGTTCGGGTTCGGGTTAGGGTTCGGGTTCGGGTTAGGGTTAGGTGTTAAGATTCGTGTTAGGGTTAGGGTTAGGGTTCGGGTTAGGGTTAGGGTTAGGGTTAGGGTTCGGGTTAGGGTTAGGGTTAGGGTCAGGGTTAGGGTTCGGTTTAGGGTTAGGGTTAGGGTTCGGGTTAGGGTTAGGGTTAGGGTTCGGGTTAGGGTTTGGGTTAGGGTTCGGGTTAGGGTTCGGGTTAGGGTTAGGGTTCGGGTTTGGGTTAGGGTTAGGTTTCGGGTTAGGGTTAGGGTTAGGTTTCGGTTTAGGTTTCGGGTTCGTGTTAGGGTTAGGTTTAGGGTTCGGGTTAGGGTTAGGGTTCCGTTTAGGGTTAGGGTTAGGGTTAGGGTTCGGGTTAGGGTTCGGGTTAGGGTTAGGCTTAGGGTTAGGGTTAGGTTTAGGGTTAGGGTTCGGGTTAGGTTTAGGGTTAGTGTTAGGGTTAGGGTTCGGGTTAGGGTTAGGGTTAGTGTTCGAGTTAGGGTTAGGGTTCGGGTTAGGGTAGGGGTTAGGGTTAGGGTTAGGGTTAGGGTTAGTGTTCGGGTTAGGGTTAGGGTTAGGGTTAGGGTTAGGGTTCGGGTTAGGGTTAGGGTTAGGGTTAGGGTTAGGGTTCGTGTTAGGTTTAGGGTTATGGTTTGGGTTCGGGTTCGGGGTAAGTTTAGGGTTCGGTTTCGGGTTAGGGTTCGGGTTCGGGTTCGGGTTAGGTGTTAGGTTTAGGGTTAGGGTTAGGGTTCGGGTTAGGTTTAGGGTTAGGGTTAGGGTTCGTGTTAGGGTTTGGGTTAGGGTTAGGGTTAGGGTTCGGGTTAGGATTAGGGCTAGGTTTCGGGTTAGGGTTCGAGTTAGGGTTATGGTTAGTGTTCGGGTTAGGTTTCGGGTTAGGGTTCGAGTTAGGGTTCAGGTTAGGGTTAGGGTTAGGGTTCGGGTTAGGGTTTGGGTTTGGGTTCGGGTTAGGGTTAGGGTTAGGGATCGGGTTAGGGTTCGGGTTAGGGTTAGGGTTCGGGTTAGTGTTTCGGTTCGGTTTAGGTTTAGGGTTAGGGTTCGGGTTAGGGTTAGGGTTAGGGTTAGGTTTAGGGTTGGGGTTCGGGTTAGGGTAGGGGTTAGGGTGAGTGTTAGGGTTAGGGTTCGGGTTAGGTTTAGGGTTAGGGTTCGGGTTAGGGTTAGGGTTCGGGTTAGGGTTATGGTTAGGGTTCGGGTTCGGGTTCGGGTTAGGGGTAGGGTTCGGGTTCGGGTTAGGGTTAGGGTTCGGGTTCGGGTTAGGGTTCGGGTTCGTGTTCGGGTTAGGGGTTAGGGTTCGGGTTAGGGTTAGGGTTCGGGTTAGTGTTAGGTTTAGGGTTCGGGTTAGGGTTAGGGTTAGGGTTAGGGTTCGGGTTAGGGTTCGGGTTAGGGTTAGGGTTAGGGTTAGGTTTAGGGTTAGGGTTCGGGTTAGGGTTAGGGTTAGGGTTCAGGTTAGGGTTAGGGTTGGGGTTAGGGTTTGTGGTTAGGGTTAGGGTTAGGGTTAGGGTTAGGGTTAGGGTTAGGGTTAGGGTTCGGGTTAGGGTTAGGTTTAGGGTTAGGGTTAGGGTGCGTGTTAGGGTTAGGGTTAGGGTTAGGGTTAGGGTTAGTGTTAGGTTTAGGGTTAGGGTTCGTGTTAGGGTTAGAGTTAGGGTTAGGGTTAGGTTTAGGGTTCGGGTTAGGGTTAGGTTTTAGGGTTAGGTTTAGTGTTAGGTTTAGGGTTAGGGGTTAGGGTTAGGGTTAGGGTTAGGGTTCGGGTTAGGGTTTGGATTAGGGTTAGGGTTAGGGTTCGGGTTAGGGTTAGGGTTAGGGTTCGTGTTAGGTTTAGGGTTAGGGTTAGGGTTAGGGTTCGGGTTAGGGTTTGGGTTAGGGTTAGGGTTAGGGTTCGGGTTAGGGTTAGGATTAGGGTTCGTGTTAGGGTTAGGGTTAGGGTTCGGGTTATGGTTCGGTTTAGGGTTAGGTTTAGGGTTCGGGTTAGGGTTCGGGTGGGGGTTAGGTTTCGGGTTAGGGTTAGGGTTAGGGTTCAGGTTAGGGTTCGGGTTAGGGTTAGGGTTCGGGTTCAGTTTAGGGTTAAGGTTAGGGTTCGGGTTAGGGTTAGGTTTAGGGTTAGGGTTCGGGTTAGGGTTAGGGTTTGGGTTAGGGTTAGGGTTAGGTTTCGTGTTAGGTTTAGGGTTAGGGTTAGGGTTAGGTTTCGGGTTAGGTTTAGGTTTAGGGTTAGGGTTAGGGTTCGGGTTAGGTTTAGGGTTAGGGTTAGGGTTAGGGTTCGGGTTCGGGTTCGGGTTAGGGTTAGGGTTAGGTTTAGGGTTAGGTTTCGCGTTAGGGTTAGTGTTATGGTTTGGGTTCGGGTTCGGGTTAGGGTTAGGGTATGGGTTCGGGTTCGGGTTCGGGTTTGGGTTAGAGGTTAGGGTTCGGGTTATGGTTAGGGTTAGGGTTCGGGTTAGGGTTAGGGTTAGGGTTCGGGTTACGGTTAGGGTTAGGGTTCGGGTTAGGGTTAGGGTTCGGGTTAGGGTACGGGTTAGGGTTAGGGTTAGGATTCGGGTTAGGGTTAGGGTTCGGGTTAGGGTTAGGGTTATGGTTAGTGTTCGGGTTGCGGTTAGGGTTAGGGTTCGAGTTAGGGTTAGGGTTAGGGTTAGGGTTCGGGTTAGGGTTAGGGTTACGGTTAGGGTTCGGGTTCGGGTTAGGGTTCGGGTTAGGGTTAGGGTTCGGGTTAGGGTTAGGGTTAGGGTTAGGGTTCGGGTTCGGGTTAGAGTTCGGGTTAGGTTTCGGGTTAGGGTTAGGGTTAGGGTTCGGGTTCGGGTTAGGGTTAGGGTTAGGGTTCGGGTTAGGGTTAGGGTTAGGGTTAGGGTTCGGTTTCGGGTTAGGGTTCGGGTTAGGTTTCGGGTTAGGGTTAGGGTTAGGGTTCGGGTTCGGGTTAGGGTTAGGGTTCGGGTTAGGGTTAGGGTTAGGGTTCGGTTTAGGGTTCGCGTTAGGGTTCGGGTTAGGGTTCGGGTTAGGGTTCGGGTTAGGGTTAGGGTTCGGGTTTGGGTTAGGGTTAGGGTTCGGGTTAGGGTTAGGTTTAGGATTCGGGTTAGGGTTCGGGTTCGGGTTCGGGTTAGGGTTAGGGTTCGGGTTAGGGTTAGGTTTAGGGTTAGGGTTAGGGTTAGGGTTCGGGTTAGGGTTCGGGTTAGGGTTAGGGTTCGGGTTAGGGTTAGGGTTAGGGTTAGGGTTAGGGTTGGGTTAGGGTTCGGGTTAGAGTTAGGGTTCGGGTTAGGGTTAGGGTTAGGGTTAGGGTTCGGGTTCGGGTTAGGGTTCGGGTTAGGTTTCGGGTTAGGGTTAGGGTTAGGGTTCCGGTTCGGGTTAGGGTTAGGGTTCGGGTTAGGGTTAGGGTTAGGGTTCGGTTTAGGGTTCGCGTTAGGGTTCGGGTTAGGGTTCGGGTTAGGGTTCGGGTTAGGGTTAGGGTTCGGGTTTGGGTTAGGGTTAGGGTTCGGGTTAGGGTTAGGTTTAGGATTCGGGTTAGGGTTCGGGTTCGGGTTCGGGTTAGGGTTAGGGTTCGGGTTAGGGTTAGGTTTAGGGTTAGGGTTAGGGTTAGGGTTCGGGTTAGGGTTCGGGTTAGGGTTAGGGTTAGGGTTAGGGTTAGGGTTAGGGTTCGGGTTAGGGTTCGGGTTAGGGTTCGGGTTAGGGTTAGGTTTAGGGTTAGGGTTAGGGTTCGTGTTAGGGTTAGGGTTAGGGTTAGGGTTAGGGTTAGTGTTAGGTTTAGGGTTAGGGTTCGTGTTAGGGTTAGGGTTAGGGTTAGGTTTAGGGTTAGTGTTAGGTTTAGGGTTAGGGTTCGCGTTAGGGTTAGGGTTAGGGTTCAGGTTAGGGTTAGGGTTGGGGTTAGGGTTTGTGGTTAGGGTTAGGGTTAGGGTAGGGTTAGGGTTCGGGTTAGGGTTAGGTTTAGGGTTAGGGTTAGGGTTCGTGTTAGGGTTAGGGTTAGGGTTAGGGTTAGGGTTAGTGTTAGGTTTAGGGTTAGGGTTCGTGTTAGTGTTAGGGTTAGGGTTAGGGTTAGGTTTAGGGTTCGGGTTAAGGTTAGGTTTTAGGGTTAGGGTTAGTGTTAGGGTTAGGGTTAGGGGTTAGGGTTAGGGTTAGGGTTAGGGTTCGGG
>JAVLSZ010000071.1:1597500-1640000 GCA_032313775.1 Urocyon cinereoargenteus
GGGTTCGGGGTAGGGTTAGGGTTAGGGTTAGGGTTAGGGTTAGGTTTCGGGTTAGGGTTCGGGTTAGGGTTCGGGTTAGGGTTAGTGTTCAGGTTCGGGTTAGGGTTAGGTTTCGGGTTAGGGTTAGGGTTAGGGTTAGTGTTCGGTTTAGGGTTCGGGTTCGGGTTAGGGTTCGGGTTCGGTTTAGGTTTAGGGTTAGGGTTCGGGGTAGGGTTAGGGTTAGGGTTAGGGTTAGGGTTAGGTTTCGGGTTAGGGTTCGGGTTAGGGTTCGGGTTAGGGTTAGTGTTCGGGTTCGGGTTAGGGTTAGGGTTCGGGTTAGGGTTAGGTTTAGGTTTCGGTGTAGGTTTCGGGTTCGGGTTAGGGTTAGGGTTAGGGTTAGGGTTAGGGTTAGGGGTAGGGTTCGGGTTAGGGTTAGGGTTAGTGTTCGAGTTAGGGTTAGGGTTCGGGTTAGGGTTAGGGGTTAGGGTTAGGGTTAGGGTTAGTGTTCGGGTTAGGGTTAGGGTTAGGGTTAGGGTTCGGGTTAGGGTTAGGGTTATGGTTTGGGTTGGTGTTCGGGGTAAGGTTAGGGTTCGGGTTCGGGTTAGGGTTCGGGTTCGTGTTCGGGTTAGGTGTTAGGGTTAGAGTTAGGGTTAGGGTTCGGGTTAGGGTTAGGGTTAGGGTAAGGGTTGGGTTCGGGTTAGGGTTTGGGTTAGGGTTAGGGTTAGGGTTCGGGTTAGGATTAGGGCTAGGTTTCAGGTTAGGGTTCGAGTTAGGGTTAGGTTTAGGGTTCGGGTTAGGGTTCGGGTTAGGGTTCGGGTTAGGGTTAGGGTTAGGTTTATGGTTCGGGTTAGGGATCGGGTTAGGGTTAGGGTTAGGATTCGGGTTACGGTTAGGGTTCGGGTTAGGGTTAGGGTTCGGGTTAGGGTTAGGTTTAGAGTTCGGTTTAGGGTTAGGGTTAGGGTTCGGGTTAGGGTTAGGGTTCGGGTTCGGGTTAGGGTTCAAGTTTGGGTTAGGTTTTGGGTTAGCGTTAGGTTTAGGGTTAGGGTTCGGGTTCGGGTTATGGTTCGGTTTCGGGTTCGGGTTAGGTTTAGGGTTCGGGTTAGGGTTAGGTTCCGGTTTGGGTTTGGGTTAGGGTTCGGGTTAGGGTTCGGGTTAGGGTTAGAGATAGGGTACGGGTTAGGGTTAGGGTTCGGGTACGGGTTAGGGTTAGGTTTAGGGTTAGGGTTCGGGTTAGGGTTCGGGTTAGGGTTAGGGTTCGTTTTAGGGTTAGGGTTAGGGTTCGGGTTAGGGTTAGGGTTAGGATTCGGGTTAGGGTTCGGGTTCGGGTTAGGGTTCGGGTTCGGGTTAGGGTTAGGGTTAGGGTTCGGATTAGGGTTAGGGTTAGGGTTAGGGTTAGAGTTAGGGTTCGGGTTAGGGTTCGGGTTAGGTTTCGGTGTAGTGTTAGGGTTAGGTTTAGGGTTAGGGTTCAGGTTAGGGTTAGGGTTAGGGTTAGGATTTGGGTTAGGGTTAGGTTTTAGGGTTAGGGTTAGGGTTAGGGTTAGGTTTAGGGTTAGGTTTCCGGTTAGGGTTAGGGTTAGGGTTAGGGTTAGGGTTCGGGTTAGGGTTAGGATTCGCGTTAGTGTTAGTGTTAGGTTTAGGGTTAGGGTTAGGGTTCGGGTTAGGGTTAGGGTTAGGTTTAGGGTTAGGGTTCGGGTTAGGGTTATGGTTAGGGTTCGAGTTAGGGTTAGGGTTAGGGTTAGGGTTTGGGTTCGGGTTAGGGTTAGTGTTAGGGTGGGGTTAGGGTTAGGGTTAGGTTTAGGGTTCGGGTTAGGGTTCGGGGTAGGTTTAGGGTTAGTATTCGGGTTAGGGTTAGGGTTAGGGTTCGGGTTAGGGTTAGGGTTCGGGTTAGGGTTAGGTTTAGGGTTCGGGTTAGGGTTAGGGTTAGGGTTCGGGTTAGGGTTAGGGTTCGGTTTCGGGTTAGGGTTAGGGTTCGGTTTCGGGTTAGGGTTTGGGTTCGGGTTCGGGTTAGGGTTAGGGTTCGGGTTAGGGTTAGGGTTCGGGTTAGGGTTAGGGTTAGGGTTCGGGTTAGGGTTAGGGTTAGGTTTAGGGTTAGGTTACGGGTTAGGGTTAGTGTTCGGTTTCGGGTTAGGGTTAGGTTCCGGTTAGGGTTAGGGTTAGGGTTCGGGTTAGGGTTAGGGTTAGGGTTCGGGTTAGGGTTAGGGTTCGGGTTAGGGTTAGGGTTAGGGTTCGGGTTAGGGTTAGGGTTAGGTTTAGGGTTAGGTTACGGGTTAGGGTTAGTGTTCGGGTTCGGGTTAGGGTTAGGGTTCGGGTTCGGGTTCGGGTTAGGGTTCGGTTTAGGGTTAGGGTTCGGGTTAGGGTTAGTGTTAGAGTTAGGGTTAGGGTTCGGGTTAGGGTTAAGGTTAGGGGTTAGGGTTAGTGTTAGGTTTCTGGTTAGGTTTAGGGTTAGGGTTAGGGTTAGTGTTCGGGTTAGGGTTAGGTTTAGGGTTCGGGTGAGGGTTAGTGTTAGGGTTACGGTTAGGGTCCGGGTTAGGGTTAGGGTTCGGTGTCGGGTTAGGGTTAGGGTTAGGGTTAGGGTTCGGGTTCGGGTTAGGGTTAGGCTTAGGGTTAGGGTTCGGATTCGGTGTTAGGGTTAGGGTTAGGGTTCGGGTTAGGGTTCGGGTTAGGTTTAGGATTCAGGTAGGGGCTTAGGGTTCTGGTTCGGGTTAGGGTTATGGTTAGTGTTCGGGTTAGGGTTAGGGTTAGGGTTCGGGTTAGGGTTAGGGTTAGGGTTAGTGTTAGGGTTCGGGTTAGGTTTAGGGTTAGGGTATGGGTTAGGGTTCGTGTTAGGTTTAGGTTTAGGGTTAGGGTTCGGGTTAGGGTTAGGGTTCGGGTTCGGGTTAGGGTTAGGGTTCGGGTTAGGGTTAGGGTTTGGGTTAGGGTTAGGGTTCGGGTTAGGTTTAGGGTTAGGGTTCGGGTTAGGGTTAGAGTTAGGTTTCGGGTTAGGGTTCGGGTTTGGGTTCGGGTTAGGGTTAGGTTTAGGGTTCGGGATAGAGTTTGGGTTAGGGTTAGGCTTCGGGTTAGGGTTAGGGTTAGGGTTCGGGTTAGGGTTCGGGTTCGGTTTAGGGTTCGGGTTCGGTTTAGGGTTAGGGTTAGGGTTCGGTTTAGGGTTAGGGTTAGTGTTAGGGTTCGGGTTAGGGTTCGGGTTAGGGTTCGGGTTAGGGTTCGGGTTAGGGTTAGGGTTCGTGTTCGGGTTAGGGTTAGGGTTCGGGTTAGGGTTAGGGCTAGGTTTCGGTTTAGGTTTCGGGTTCAGGTTAGGGTTAGGGTTAGGGTTCGGGTAAGGGTTAGGTTTCGGGTTAGGGTTAGGGTTAGGGTTAAGGTTCGTGTTAGGGCTCGGGTTCGGGTTAGTGTTAGGGTTAGGGTTAGGGTTAGGGTTAGGTTTAGGGTTAGGTTTCGGGTTAGGTTTAGGGTTAGGGTCAGGGTTAGGGTTCGGGTCAGGGTTAGGGTTAGTGTTCGAGTTAGGGTTAGGGTTCGGGTTAGGGTTAGGGGTTAGGGTTAGGGTGAGGGTTAGGGTTAGGGTTAGTGTTCGGGTTAGGGTTAGTGTTCGGGTTAGGGTTCGGGTTAGGGTTAGGGTTATGGTTTGGGTTCGTGTTCGGGGTAAGGTTAGGGTTCGGGTTCGGGTTAGGGTTCGGGTTCGTGTTCGGGTTAGGTGTTAGGGTTAGGGTTAGGGTTAGGGTTCCGGATAGGGTTAGGGTTAGGGTTAGGGTTAGGGTTCGGGTTAGGGTTCGAGTTAGGGTTAGGGTTAGGGTTCGGGTTCGGGTTAGGGTTCCGGTTAGGGTTCGGGTTAGGGTTCGGGTTAGGGTAAGGGTTCGGGTTCGGGTTAGGTTTAGGGTTAGGTTTCGGGTTAGGGTTCGGGTTCGGGTTAGGGTTCGTGTTCTGTTAGGGTTAGGGTTAGGTTTCGGATTAGGGTTAGGGTTAGGTTTAGGGTTAGGATTAGGGTTCGGGTTAGGGTTCGGGTTAGGGTTCAGGTTAGGGTTAGGGTTAGGATTAGGTTTAGGGTTAGTGTTCGTGTTAGGGTTAGGGTTAGGTTTAGGGTTAGGGTTAGGGTTTGGGTTACGGTTAGGTTTTAGGGTTAGGGTTAGGGATAGGGTTAGAGTTAGGGTTAGGGGTTAGTTTTAGGGTTACGGTTACGGTTAGTGTTAGGGTTCGGGTTAGGGTTAGGGTTCGGGTTAGGGTTAGGGTTAGGGTTAGGGTTAGGGTTCGGATACGGGTTAGGGTTAGCGTTAGGGTTAGGGTTAGGTTTCGGGTTCGGGTTTAGGGTTAGGGTTAGGGTTCGGGTTAGGGTTCGGGTTAGTGTTAGGGTTCTGGTTAGGGTTAGGTTTAGGGTTCGGGTTAGGGTTAGTGTTAGGGTTAGGGTTAGGGTTCGGGTTAGGGTTTGTGTTCGGGTTAGGGTTAGGGTTAGGGTTAGGTTTCGGGTTAGGATTCGGGTTAGGGTTCGGGTTAGGGTTCGGGTTAGGGTTAGGGTTAGGGTTCGGGTTAGGTTTAGGGTTCGGGTTAGGGTTAGGTTTAGGGTTCGTGTTAGGGTTAGGGGTAGGGTTCGGGTGAGGGTTTGGGTTAGAGTTAGGGTTCGGGTTAGGGTTCGGGTTAGGGTTCGGTGTAGGGTTAGGGTTAGGTTTAGGGTTAGGGTTCGGGTTAGGGTTCGGGTTAGGGTTAGGGTTCGGGTTAGGGTTAGGGTTAGGATTCGGGTTAGGGTTAGGGTTCGGGTTAGGGTTAGGTTTAGGATTCGGGTTAGGGTTCTGGTTCGGGTTATGGTTCGGGTTTGGGTTAGGGTTAGGGTTAGGGTTCGGATTAGGGTTAGGGTTAGGGTTAGAGTTAGGGTTCGGGTTAGTGTTCGGGTTAGGGTTCGGTGTAGGGTTAGGGTTAGGTTTAGGGTTAGGGTTCGGGTTAGGGTTAGGGTTAAGTTTAGGGTTCGGGTTAGGGTTAGGTTTTAGGGTTAGGGTTAGGGTTAGGGTTAGGGTTAGGTTTAGGGTTTGGGTTCGGGTTAGGGTTAGGGTTAGGGTTAGGGTTATGGTTCGGGTTAGGGTAAGGGTTCGGGTTAGGGTTAGGGTTAGGATTAGGGTTAGGGTTAGGGTTCGGGTTAGGGTTAGGGTTCGGGTTAGGGTTAGGGTTAGGGTTCGGGTTAGTGTTAGGGTTAGGATTCGGGTTAGGGTTAGGGTTAGGGTTCGGGTTAGGGTTAAGGTTAGGGTTCGGGTTAGGGTTAGGGTTAGGTTTAGGGTTCGGGTTTGGGTTCGGGTTAGGGTGTGGGTTCGGTTTCGGGTTCGGGTAAGGGTTAGGGTTCGGGTTAGGGTTAGGTTCCGGTTAGGGTTAGGGTTAGGGTTCGGGTTAGGGTTAGCGTTAGGGTTCGGGTTAGGTTTAGGGTTCGGGTTAGGGTTAGGGTTCGGGTTCGGGTTCGGGTTAGGGTTAGAGTTAGGGTTAGGGGTAGGGTTCGGATTAGGGTTAGGGGTAGGTTTCGGTTTAGGGTTCGGGTTCGGGTTAGGGTTAGTGTTAGAGTTAGGGGTAGGGTTCGGGTTAGGGTTAGGGTTAGGGTAAGGGTTAGGGGATAGGGTTAGGGTTAGGTTTCTGGTTAGGTTTAGGGTTAGGGTTAGGGTTAGGGTTCGGGTTAGGGTTAGGTTTAGGGTTCGGGTGAGGGTTAGTGTTAGGGTTACGGTTAGGGTCCGGGTTAGGGTTAGGGTTCGGTGTCGGGTTAGGGTTAGGTTTAGGGTTAGGGTTCGGGTTCGGGTTAGGTTTAGGGTTAGTGTTAGGGTTCGGATTTGGGGTTAGGGTTAGGGTTAGCGTTCGGGTTAGTATTCGGGTTAGGTTTAGGATTCGGGTAAGGGCTTAGCGTTCTGGTTCGGGTTAGGGTTATGGTTAGGGTTCCGGTTAGGATTAGGGTTAGGGTTCGGGTTAGGGTTAGGGTTAGGGTTAGGGTTAGGGTTCAGGTAAGGATTAGG
Organism: Urocyon cinereoargenteus; assembly: GCA_032313775.1. NCBI lineage: Eukaryota > Metazoa > Chordata > Mammalia > Carnivora > Canidae > Urocyon > Urocyon cinereoargenteus. The sequence goes on from JAVLSZ010000071.1 coordinate 1,603,446, forward strand.
GTTAGGGTACGGGTTAGGGTTCGGGTTAGGTTTAGGGTTAGGGTTAGGGTTCGGGTTAGGGTTAGGGTTCGGGTTAGGGTTAGGGTTAGGGTTAGGGTTAGGGTTAGGGTATGGGTTAGGGTTAGGGTTCGGGTTAGGTTTAGGGTTAGGGTTCGGGTTAGGGTTAGGGTTAGGGTTCGGGTTAGGGTTCGGGTTTGGGTTCGGGTTAGGGTTAGGGTTAGGGTTCGGGTTAGGGTTTGGGTTAGGGTTAGGGTTCGGGTTAGGGTTAGGTTTAGGTTTCGGGTTAGGGTTCGGGTTCGGTTTAGGGTTCGGGTTCGGTTTAGGGTTAGGGTTAGGGTTCGGGTTAGGATTAGGGTTAGGGTTAGGGTTCGGGTTAGGGTTCGGGTTAGGGTTAGTGTTAGGTTTATGGTTCGGGTTAGGGTTCGGGTTAGGGTTAGGGTTAGGATTCGGGTTAGGGTTAGGGTTACGGTTCGGGTTAGGGTTAGGGTTCGGGTTAGGGTTAGGTTTAGCGTTCGGGTTAGGGTTAGGGTTAGGGTTCAGGTTAGGGTTAGGGTTCGGGTTCGGGTTAGGGTTCAAGTTTGGGTTAGGGTTTGGGTTAGGGTTAGGTTTAGGGTTAGGATTCGGGTTCGGGTTATTGTTCGGGTTCGGGTTCGGGTTACGGTTAGGGTTCGGGTTAGGTTTAGGTTCCGGTTAGGGTTAGGGTTAGGGTTCGGGTTAGGGTTAGGGTTAGGGTTTGGGTTAGGGTTAGGGTTCGGGTTAGGGTTAGGGTTAGGGTTCGGGTTAGGGTTCGTGTTAGGGTTAGAGTTAGGGTACGGGTTAGGGTTAGGGTTCGGGTTCGGGTTAGGGTTAGGTTTAGGGTTAGGGTTCGGGTTAGGGTTCGGGTTAGCGTTAGGGTTCGGGTTAGGGTTAGGGTTAGGATTCGGGTTAGGGTTAGGGTTCGGGTTAGGGTTAGGGTTAGGATTCGGGTTAGGTTTCGGGTTCGGGTTAGGGTTCGGGTTCGGGATAGGGTTAGGGTTAGGGTTCGGATTAGGGTTAGGGTTAGGGTTAGGGTTAGGGTTAGAGTTAGTGTTCGGTTTAGGGTTCGGGTTAGGGTTCGGTGTAGGGTTAGGGTTAGGTTTAGGGTTAGGGTTCGGGTTAGGTTTAGGGTTAGGGTTAGGGTTAGGGTTAGGGTTCGGATTAGGGATAGGGTTAGGGTTCGGGTTAGGGTTCGGGTTCGGTTTAGCGTTTGGGTTAGTGTTCGGGTTAGAGTTAGGGTTAGGGTTCGGGTTAGGGTTATGGTTAGGGTTAGGGTTAGGGTTCGGGTTAGGGTTCGGGTTAGGGTTAGGGTTAGGGTTCGGGTTAGGGTTAGGGTTAGGGTTAAGGTTTGGCTTCGGGTTAGGGTTAGGGTTAGGGTTCGGATTAGGGTTAGGATTAGGGTTAGGGTTAGAGTTAGGGTTCGGGTTAAGGTTCGGGTTAGGGTTCGGTGTAGGGTTAGGGTTAGGTTTAGGGTTCGGGTTCGGGTTAGGGTTAGGGCTATCGTTAGGATTTGGGTTAGGGTTAGGTTTTAGGGTTAGGGTTAGGGTTAGGGTTAGGGTTAGGTTTAGGGTTAGGGTTCGGGTTAGGGTTAGGGTTAGGGTTAGCGTTAGGGTTCAGGTTACGGTTAGGGATCGCGTTAGTGTTACGGTTAGGTTTAGGGTTAGGGTTAGGGTTCGGGTTAGGGTTAGGGTTAGGGTTAGGTTTAGGGTTAGGGTTCGAGTTAGGGTTAGGGTTAGGGTTAGGGTTAGGGTTCGGGTTAGGGTTAGTGTTAGGGTCGGGTTAGGGTTAGGGTTAGGTTTAGGGTTTGGGTTAGGGTTCGGGTTAGGGTTAGGGTTAGGATTCGGTTTAGGGTTAGGGTTAGGGTTTGGGTTATGTTTAGGGTTCGGTTTAGGGTTAGGTTTAGGGTTCGGGTTAGGGTTAGGGTTAGGGTTAGGGTTCGGGTTAGGGTTAGGGTTCGGGTTCGGGTTAGGGTTAGGGTTCGGGTTCGGGTTAGGGTTCAGGTTTGGGTTAGGGTTTGGGTTAGGGTGAGGTTTAGGGTTAGGGTTCGGGTTCGGGTTAGGGTACGGGTTCGGGTTCGGGTTAGGTTTAGGGTTCGGGTTAGGGTTAGGTTCCGGTTAGGGTTAGGGTTAGGGTTCGGGTTAGGGTTAGGTTTAGGGTTCGGGTTAGCGTTAGGGTTCGGGTTATGGTTAGGGTTAGGGTTCGGGTTAGGTTTAGGGTTAGGGTTAGGGTTAGGGTACGGGTTAGGGTTAGGGTTCGGGTTCGGGTTAGATTTCGTGTTCGGGTTCGGGTTCGGATTAGAGTTAGTGTTAGCGTTAGGGTTAGGGTTCGGATTAGGGTTAGGGGTAGGGTTCGGTTTAGGTTTCGGGTTCGGGTTAGGGTTAGTGTTAGAGTTAGGGTTAGGGTTCGGGTTAGGGTTAGGGTTAGGGTTAGGGTTAGGGTTAGGGGTTAGGGTTAGGGTTAGGTTTCTGGTTAGGTTTAGGGTTAGGGTTAGGTTTAGGGTTCGGGTTAGGGTTAGGTTTAGGGTTCGGGTGAGAGTTCGTGTTAGGGTTACGGTTAGGGTCCGGGTTAGGGTTAGGGTTCGGTACGGGTTAGGGTTAGGGTTAGGGTTCGGGTTCGGGTTAGGGTTAGGGTTAGGGTTAGGGTTCGGATTCGGCGTTAGTGTTAGGGTTAGGGTTCGGGTTAGGGTTCGGGTTAGGTTTAGGATTCGGGTAAGGGCTAAGGGTTCTGGTTCGGGTTAGGGTTATGGTTAGGGTTCCGGTTAGGGTTAGGGTTAGGGTTCGGGTTAGGGTTAGGGTTAGGGTTAGGGTTAGGGTTCGGGTTAGGTTTAGGGTTAGGGTACGGGTTAGTGTTCGGGTTAGGTTTAGGGTTAGGGTTAGGGTTCGGGTTAGGGTTAGGGTTCGGGTTAGGGTTAGGGTTAGGGTTAGGGTTTGGGTTAGGGTTAGGGTTCGGGTTAGGTTTAGGGTTAGGGTTCGGGTTAGGGTTCGGGTTAGGGTTCGGGTTAGGGTTCGGGTTAGGGTTAGGGTTAGGGTTCGGGTTAGGGTTAGGGTTCGGGTTAGGGTTAGGTTTAGGGTTCGGGTTAGGGTTAGGGGTAGGGTTCGGGTGAGGGTTAGGGTTAGAGTTAGGGTTCGGGTTAGGGTTCGGTTTAGGGTTCGGTGTAGGGTTAGGGTTAGGTTTAGGGTTAGGGTTCGGGTTAGGGTTCGGGTTAGGGTTAGGGTTCGGGTTAGGGTTAGGGTTAGGATTCGGGTTAGGGTTAGGGTTCGGGTTAGGGTTAGAATTAGGATTCGGGTTAGGGTTCTGGTTCGGGTTAGGGTTCGGGTTCGGGTTAGGGTTAGGGTTAGGGTTCGGATTAGGGTTAGGGTTAGGTTTAGGGTTAGAGTTAGGGTTCGGGTTAGGGTTCGGGTTAGGGTTCAGTGTAGGGTTAGGGTTAGGTTTAGGGTTAGGGTTCGGGTAAGGGTTAGGGTTAGGTTTAGGGTTCGGGTTTGGGTTAGGTTTTAGGGTTAGGGTTAGGGTTAGTGTTAGGGTTTGGTTTAGGGTTTGGGTTCGGGTTAGGATTAGGGCTAGGTTTCGGGTTAGGGTTCGAGTTAGGGTTAGGGTTAGGGTTCGGGTTAGGTTTCGGGTTAGGGTTCGGGTTAGGGTTAGGGTTAGGTTTATGGTTCGGGTTAGGGATCGGGTTAGGGTTAGGGTTAGGATTCGGGTTAGGGTTAGGGTTCGGGTTAGGGTTAGGGTTCGGGTTAGGGTTAGGTTTAGGGTTCGGGTTAGGGTTAGGGTTAGGGTTCGGGTTAGGGTTAGTGTTCGGGTTCGGGTTAGGGTTCAAGTTTGGGTTAGGGTTTGGGTTAGCGTTAGGTTTAGGGTTAGGGTTCGGGTTCGGGTTATGGTTCGGGTTCGGGTTCGGGTTAGGGTTAGTTTTCGGGTTAGGGTTAGGTTCCGGTTAGGGTTAGGGTTAGGGTTCGGGTTAGGGTTCGGGTTAGGGTTAGAGTTAGGGTACAGGTTAGGGTTAGGGTTCGGGTACGGGTTAGGGTTAGGTTTAGGGTTAGGGTTCGGGTTAGGGTTCGGGTTAGGGTTAGAGTTCGTTTTAGGGTTAGTGTTAGGATTCGGGTTAGGGTTAGGGTTCGGGTTAGGGTTAGGGTTAGGATTCGGGTTAGGGTTCGGGTTCGGGTTAGGGTTCGGATTAGGGTTAGGGTTAGGGTTAGGGTTCGGGTTAGGGTTCGGGTTAGGGTTCGGTGTAGGGTTAGGTTTAGGTTTAGGGTTAGGGTTCGGGTTAGGGTTTGGGTTAGGGTTAGGGTTCGGGTTAGGGTTAGGTTTAGGTTTCGGGTTAGGGTTCGGGTTCGGTTTAGGGTTCGGGTTCGGTTTAGGGTTCGGGTTCGGTTTAGGGTTAGGGTTAGGGTTCGGGTTAGGATTAGGGTTAGGTTTAGGGTTCGGGTTAGGGTTCGGGTTAGGGTTGGTGTTAGGTTTATGGTTCGGGTTAGGGTTCGGGTTAGGGTTAGGGTTAGGATTCGGGTTAGGGTTAGGGTTACGGTTCGGGTTAGGGTTAGGGTTCGGGTTAGGGTTAGGTTTAGCGTTCGGGTTAGGGTTAGGGTTAGGGTTCAGGTTAGGGTTAGGGTTCGGGTTCGGGTTAGGGTTCAAGTTTGGGTTAGGGTTTGGGTTAGGGTTAGGTTTAGGGTTAGGATTCGGGTTCGGGTTATTGTTCGGGTTCGGGTTCGGGTTACGGTTACGGTTCGGGTTAGGGTTAGGTTCCGGTTAGGGTTAGGGTTAGGGTTCGGGTTAGGGTTAGGGTTAGGGTTTGGGTTAGGGTTAGGGTTCGGGTTAGGGTTAGGGTTAGGGTTCGGGTTAGGGTTCGTGTTAGGGTTAGAGTTAGGGTACGGGTTAGGGTTAGGGTTCGGGTTCGGTTTAGGGTTAGGTTTAGGGTTAGGGTTCGGGTTAGGGTTCGGGTTAGCGTTAGGGTTCGGGTTAGGGTTAGGGTTAGGATTCGGGTTAGGGTTAGGGTTCGGGTTAGGGTTAGGGTTAGGATTCGGGTTAGGGTTCGGGTTCGGGTTAGGGTTCGGGTTCGGGTTAGGGTTAGGGTTAGGGTTCGGATTAGGGTTAGGGTTAGGGTTAGGGTTAGGGTTAGAGTTAGTGTTCGGTTTAGGGTTCGGGTTAGGGTTCGGTGTAGGGTTAGGGTTAGGTTTAGGGTTAGGGTTCGGGTTAGGTTTAGGGTTAGGGTTAGGGTTAGGGTTAGGGTTCGGATTAGGGATAGGGTTAGGGTTCGGGTTAGGGTTCGGGTTCGGTTTAGCGTTTGGGTTAGTGTTCGGGTTAGAGTTAGGGTTAGGGTTCGGGTTAGGGTTATGGTTAGGGTTAGGGTTAGGGTTCGGGTTAGGGTTCGGGTTAGGGTTAGGGTTAGGGTTCGGGTTAGGGTTAGGGTTAGGGTTAAGGTTTGGCTTCGGGTTAGGGTTAGGGTTAGGGTTCGGATTAGGGTTAGGGTTAGGGTTAGGGTTAGAGTTAGGGTTCGGGTTAAGGTTCGGGTTAGGGTTCGGTGTAGGGTTAGGGTTAGGTTTAGGGTTAGGGTTCGGGTTAGGGTTAGGGCTATCGTTAGGATTTGGGTTAGGGTTAGGTTTTAGGGTTAGGGTTAGGGTTAGGGTTAGGGTTAGGTTTAGGGTTAGGGTTCGGGTTAGGGTTAGGGTTAGGGTTAGCGTTAGGGTTCAGGTTACGGTTAGGGATCGCGTTAGTGTTACGGTTAGGTTTAGGGTTAGGTTTAGGGTTCGGGTTAGGGTTAGGGTTAGGGTTAGGTTTAGGGTTAGGGTTCGAGTTAGGGTTAGGGTTAGGGTTAGGGTTAGGGTTAGGGTTCGTGTTAGGGTTAGTGTTAGGGTCGGGTTAGGGTTAGGGTTAGGTTTAGGGTTTGGGTTAGGGTTCGGGTTAGGGTTAGGGTTAGGATTCGGTTTAGGGTTAGGGTTAGGGTTTGGGTTATGTTTAGGGTTCGGTTTAGGGTTAGGTTTAGGGTTCGGGATAGGGTTAGGGTTAGGGTTCGGGTTAGGGTTAGGGTTCGGGTTCGGGTTAGGGTTAGGGTTCGGGTTCGGGTTAGGGTTCAGGTTTGGGTTAGGGTTTGGGTTAGGGTGAGGTTTAGGGTTAGGGTTCGGGTTCGGGTTAGGGTACGGGTTCGGGTTCGGGTTAGGGTTAGGGTTCGGGTTAGGGTTAGGTTCCAGTTAGGGTTAGGGTTAGGGTTCGGGTAGGGTTAGGTTTAGGGTTCGGGTTAGCGTTAGGGTTCGGGTTATGGTTAGGGTTAGGGTTCGGGTTAGGTTTAGGGTTAGGGTTAGGGTTAGGGTACGGGTTAGGGTTAGGGTTCGGGTTCGGGTTAGATTTCGGGTTCGGGTTCGGGTTCGGATTAGAGTTAGTGTTAGCGTTAGGGTTAGGGTTCGGATTAGGGTTAGGGGTAGGGTTCGGTTTAGGTTTCGGGTTCGGGTTAGGGTTAGTGTTAGAGTTAGGGTTAGGGTTCGGGTTAGGGTTAGGGTTAGGGTTAGGGTTAGGGGTTAGGGTTAGGGTTAGGTTTCTGGTTAGGTTTAGGGTTAGGGTTAGGTTTAGGGTTCGGGTTAGGGTTAGGTTTAGGGTTCGGGTGAGAGTTAGTGTTAGGGTTACGGTTAGGGTCCGGGTTAGGGTTAGGGTTCGGTTTCGGGTTAGGGTTAGGGTTAGGGTTCGGGTTCGGGTTAGGGTTAGAGTTAGGGTTAGGGTTCGGATTCGGCGTTAGTGTTAGGGTTAGGGTTCGGGTTAGGGTTCGGGTTAGGTTAGGATTCGGGTAAGGGCTAAGGGTTCTGGTTCGGGTTAGGGTTATGGTTAGGGTTCCGGTTAGGGTTAGGGTTAGGGTTCGGGTTAGGGTTAGGGTTAGGGTTACGGTTAGGGTTCGGGTTAGGTTTAGGGTTAGGGTACGGGTTAGTGTTCGGGTTAGGTTTAGGGTTAGGGTTAGGGTTCGGGTTAGGGTTAGGGTTCGGGTTAGGGTTAGGGTTAGGGTTAGGGTTAGGGTTTGGGTTAGGGTTAGGGTTCGGGTTAGGTTTAGGGTTAGGGTTCGGGTTAGGGTTCGGGTTAGGGTTCGGGTTAGGGTTCGGGTTAGGGTTAGGGTTAGGGTTCGGGTTAGGGTTAGGGTTCGGGTTAGGGTTAGGTTTAGGGTTCGGGTTAGGGTTAGGGGTAGGGTTCGGGTGAGGGTTAGGGTTAGAGTTAGGGTTCGGGTTAGGGTTCGGATTAGGGTTCGGTGTAGGGTTAGGGTTAGGTTTAGTGTTAGGGTTCGGGTTAGGGTTCGGGTTAGGGTTAGGGTTCGGGTTAGGGTTAGGGTTAGGATTCGGGTTAGGGTTAGGGTTCGGGTTAGGGTTAGAATTAGGATTCGGGTTAGGGTTCTGGTTCGGTTTAGGGTTCGGGTTCGGGTTAGGGTTAGTGTTAGGGTTCGGATTAGGGTTAGGGTTAGGTTTAGGGTTAGAGTTAGGGTTCGGGTTAGGGTTCGGGTTAGGGTTCAGTGTAGGGTTAGGGTTAGGTTTAGGGTTAGGGTTCGGGTAAGGGTTAGGGTTAGGTTTAGGGTTCGGGTTTGGGTTAGGTTTTAGGGTTAGGGTTAGGGTTAGTGTTAGGGTTTGGTTTAGGGTTTGGGTTCGGGTTAGGATTAGGGCTAGGTTTCGGGTTAGGGTTCGAGTTAGGGTTAGGGTTAGGGTTCGGGTTAGGTTTCGGGTTAGGGTTCGGGTTAGGGTTAGGGTTAGGTTTATGGTTCGGGTTAGGGATCGGGTTAGGGTTAGGGTTAGGATTCGGGTTAGGGTTAGGGTTCGGGTTAGGGTTAGGGTTCGGGTTAGGGTTAGGTTTAGGGTTCGGGTTAGGGTTAGGGTTAGGGTTCGGGTTAGGGTTAGTGTTCGGGTTCGGGTTAGGGTTCAAGTTTGGGTTAGGGTTTGGGTTAGCGTTAGGTTTAGGGTTAGGGTTCGGGTTCGGGTTATGGTTCGGGTTCGGGTTCGGGTTAGGGTTAGGGTTAGGTTCCGGTTAGGGTTAGGGTTAGGGTTCGGGTTAGGGTTCGGGTTAGGGTTAGAGTTAGGGTACAGGTTAGGGTTAGGGTTCGGGTACGGGTTAGGGTTAGGTTTAGGGTTAGGGTTCGGGTTAGGGTTCGGGTTAGGGTTAGAGTTCGTTTTAGGGTTAGGTTTAGGATTCGGGTTAGGGTTAGGGTTCGGGTTAGGGTTAGGGTTAGGATTCGGGTTAGGGTTCGGGTTCGGGTTAGGTTTCGGATTAGGGTTAGGGTTAGGGTTAGGGTTCGGGTTAGGGTTCGGGTTAGGGTTCGGTGTAGGGTTAGGTTTAGGTTTAGGGTTAGGGTTCGGGTTAGGGTTAGGGTTAGGGTTAGGATTTGGGTTAGGTTTAGGTTTTAGGGTTAGGGTTAGGGTTAGGGTTAGGTTTAGGGTTAGGTTTCGGGTTAGGGTTAGGGTTAGGGTTAGGGTTCGGGTTAGGGTTAGGGTTCGCGTTAGTGTTAGGGTTAGGTTTAGGGTTAGGGTTAGGGTTCGGGTTAGGGTTAGGGTTAGGGTTAGGGTTAGGGTTCGGGTTAGGGTTAGGGTTAGGGTTCGAGTTAGGGCTAGGGTTAGGGTTAGGGTTCGGGTTAGGGTTAGTGTTAGGGTGGGGTTAGGGTTAGGGTTAGGTTTAGGGTTCGGGTTAGGGTTCGGGTTAGGTTTAGGGTTAGGATTCGGGTTAGGGTTAGGGTTAGGGATCGGGTTAGGGTTAGGGTTCGGGTTAGGGTTAGGTTTAGGGTTCGGGTTAGGGTTAGGGTTAGGGTTCGGGTTAGGGTTAGTGTTCGGGTTCGGGTTAGGGTTAGGGTTCGGGTTCGGGTTAGGGTTCAGGTTTGTGTTAGGGTTTGGGTTAGGGTTAGGTTTAGGGTTAGGGTTCGGGTTCGGGTTAGGTTTCGGGTTCGGGTTCGGGTTAGGGTTAGGGTTCGGGTTAGGGTTAGGGTTAGGGTTAGGGTTAGGGTACGGGTTAGGGTTAGGGTTCGGGTTAGGGTTCGGGTTAGGGTTCGGGTTAGGGTTAGGGTTCGGGTTCGGGTTCGGGTTAGGGTAAGGGTTCGGGTTAGGGTTAGGGTTAGGTTTCGGTTTAGGTTTCGGGTTCGAGTTAGGGTTAGGGTTAGGGTTCGGGTAAGGGTTAGGGTTCCGGTTAGGGTTAGGGTTAGGGTTAGGGTTCGGGTTATGGCTCGGGTTCGCGTTAGGGATAGGGTTAGGGTCAGGGTTAGGGTTAGGTTTAGGGTTAGGGTTCGGGTTAGGTTTAGGTTTAGGGTTAGGGTTAGGGTTCGGGTTAGGGTTAGTTTTATTGTTCGAGTTAGGGTTAGGGTTCGGGTTAGGTTTAGGGGTTAGGGTTAGGGTTAGGGTTAGGGTTAGTGTTCGGGTTAGGGTTAGGGTTAGGGTTAGGGTTCGGGTTAGGGTTAGGGTTATGGTTTGGGTTCGTGTACGGGGTAAAGTTAGGGTTCGGGTTCGGGTTAGGGTTCGGGTTCGTGTTCGGGTTAGGTGTTAGGGTTAGGGTTAGGGTTAGTGTTCGGGTTAGGGTTAGGGTTAGGGTTCGGGTTAGGGTTTGGGTTAGGGTTAGGGTTAGGGTTCGGGTTAGGATTAGGGGTAGGTTTCGGGTTAGGGTTCGAGTTAGGGTTAGTGTTAGGGTTCGGGTTAGGGTTCCGGTTAGGGTTCGGGTTAGGGTTAGTGTTAGGTTTATGGTTCGGGTTAGGGTTCGGGTTAGGGTTAGGGTTAGGATTCGGGTTAGGGTTAGGGTTAGGGTTCGGGTTAGGGTTAGGGTTCGGGTTAGGGTTAGGTTTAGCGTTCGGGTTAGGGTTAGGGTTAGGGTTCAGGTTAGGGTTAGGGTTCGGGTTCGGGTTACGGTTCAAGTTTGGGTTAGGGTTTGGGTTAGGGTTAGGTTTAGTGTTAGGGTTCGGGTTCGGGTTATGGTTCGGGTTCGGGTTCGGGATAGGGTTAGGGTTCAGGTTAGGGTTAGGTTCCGGTTAGGGTTAGGGTTAGGGTTCGGGTTAGGGTTAGGTTTAGGGTTTGGGTTAGGTTTAGGGTTCGGGTTAGGGTTAGGGTTAGGATTCGGGTTAGGGTTCGGGTTAGGGTTAGAGTTAGGGTACGGGTTAGGGTTAGGGTTCGGGTTCGGGTTAGGGTTAGGTTTAGGGTTAGGGTTCGGGTTAGGGTTCGGGTTAGCGTTAGGGTTCGGGTTAGGGTTAGGGTTAGGATTCGGGTTACAGTTAGGGTTCGGGTTAGGGTTAGAGTTAGGATTCGGGTTAGGGTTCGGGTTCGGGTTAGGGTTCGGGTTCGGGATAGGGTTAGGGTTAGGGTTCGGATTAGGGTTAGGGTTAGGGTTAGGGTTAGGGTTAGAGTTAGGGTTCGGGTTAGGGTTCGGGTTAGGGTTCGGTGTAGGGTTAGGGTTAGGTTTAGGTTTAGGGTTCGGGTTAGGGTTAGGGTTAGGGTTAGGTTTAGGGTTCGGATTAGGGATAGGGTTAGGGTTCGGGTTAGGGTTCGGGTTCGGTTTAGCGTTAGGGTTAGTGTTCGGGTTAGGGTTAGGGTTAGGGTTCGGGTTAGGGTTACGGTTAGGGTTAGGGTTAGGGTTCGGGTTAGGGTTCGGGTTAGGGTTAGGGTTAGGGTTCGGGTTAGGGTTAGGGTTAGGGTTAAGGTTTGGCTTCGGGTTAGGGTTAGCGTTAGGGTTCGGATTAGGGTTAGGGTTAGGTTTAGGGTTAGGGTTCGGGTTGGGGTTAGGGTTAGGGTTAGGGTTAGGGTTCAGGTTAGGGTTAGGGATCGCGTTAGTGTTAGGGTTAGGTTTAGGGTTAGGGTTAGGGTTCGGGTTAGGGTTAGGGTTAGGGTTAGGGTTAGGGTTAGGGTTCGAGTTAGGGTTAGGGTTAGGGTTAGGGTTAGGGTTCGGGTTAGGGTTAGTGTTAGGGTCGGGTTAGGGTTAGGGTTAGGTTTAGGGTTTGGGTTAGGGTTCGGGTTAGGGTTAGGGTTAGGATTCGGGTTAGGGTTAGGGTTCGGGTTTGGGTTAGGTTTAGGGTTCGGTTTAGGGTTAGGTTTAGGGTTCGCGTTAGGGTTAGGGTTAGGGTTCGGGTTAGGGTTAGGGTTCGGGTTCGGTTTAGGGTTAGGGTTCGGGTTCGGGTTAGGGTTCAGGTTTGGGTTAGGGTTTGGGTTAGGGTGAGGTTTAGGGTTAGGGCTCGGGTTCGGGTTAGGGTTCGGGTTCGGGTTCGGGTTAGGGTTAGGGTTCGGGTTAGGGTTAGGTTCCGGTTAGGGTTAGGGTTAGGGTTCGGGGTAGGGTTAGGTTTAGGGTTCGGGTTAGGGTTAGGGTTCGGGTTATGGTTAGGTTTAGGGTTCGGGTTAGGTTTAGGGTTAGGGTTAGGGTTAGGTTACGGGTTAGGGTTAGGGTTCGGGTTCGGGTTAGATTTCGGGTTCGGGTTCGGGTTCGGGTTAGGGTTAGTGTTAGCGTTAGGGTTAGGGTTCGGATTAGGGTTAGGGGTAGGGTTCGGTTTAGGTTTCGGGTTCGGGTTAGGGTTAGTGTTAGAGTTAGGGTTAGGGTTCGGGTTAGGGTTAGGGTTAGGGTTAGGGTTAGGGGTTAGGGTTAGGGTTAGGTTTCTGGTTAGGTTTAGGTTTAGGGTTAGGTTTAGGGTTCGGGTTAGGGTTAGGTTTAGGGTTCGGGTGAGTGTTAGTGTTAGGGTTACGGTTAGGGTCCGGGTTAGGGTTAGGGTTCGGTGTCGGGTTAGGGTTAGGGTTAGTGTTAGGGTTCGGGTTAGGGTTAGGGTTAGGGTTAGGGTTCGGATTCGGGGTTAGGGTTAGGGTTAGGGTTCGGGTAAGGGTTCGGGTTAGGTTTAGGATTCGGGTAAGGGCTAAGGGTTCTGGTTCGGGTTAGGGTTATGGTTAGGGTTCCGGTTAGGGTTAGGTTTAGGGTTCGGGTTAGGGTTAGGGTTAGGGTTAGGGTTCGGGTTAGGTTTAGGGTTAGGGTACGGGTTAGGGTTCGGGTTAGGTTTAGGGTTAGGGTTCGGGTTCGGTTTAGGGTTAGGGTTCGGGTTAGGGTTAGGTTTAGGGTTCGGGTTAGGGTTAGGGTTAGGGTTCGGGTTAGGGTTAGGGTTCGGGTTCGGGTTAGGGTTCAAGTTTGGGTTAGGGTTTGGGTTAGCGTTAGGTTTAGGGTTAGGGTTCGGGTGAGGGTTAGGTTCCAGTTAGGGTTAGGGTTAGGGTTCGGGATAGGGTTCGGGTTAGGGTTAGAGTTAGGGTACGGGTTAGGGTTAGGGTTCGGGTACGGGTTAGGGTTAGGTTTAGGGTTAGGGTTCGGGTTAGGGTTCGGGTTAGGGTTAGGGTTCGTTTTAGGGTTAGGGTTAGGATTCGGGTTAGGGTTAGGGTTCGGGTTAGGGTTAGGGTTAGGATTCGGGTTAGGGTTCGGGTTCGGGTTAGGGTTTGGGTTCGGGTTAGGGTTAGGGTTAGGGTTCGGATTAGGGTTAGGGTTAGGGTTAGGGTTAGAGTTAGGGTTCGGTTAGGGTTCGGGTTAGGTTTCGGTGTAGGGTTAGGGTTAGGGTTAGGTTTAGGGTTAGGTTTCGGGTTAGGGTTAGGGTTAGGGTTAGGGTTAGGGTTCGGGTTAGGGTTAGGGTTCGCGTTAGTGTTAGGGTTAGGTTTAGGGTTAGGGTTAGGGTTCGGGTTAGGGTTAGGGTTAGGTTTAGGGTTAGGGTTCGGGTTAGGGTTAGGGTTAGGGTTCGAGTTAGGGTTAGGGTTAGGGTTAGGGTTCGGGTTAGGGTTAGTGTTAAGGTGGGGTTAGGTTTAGGGTTAGGTTTAGGGTTCGGGTTAGGGTTCGGGTTAGGTTTAGGGTTAGGATTCGGGTTAGGGTTAGGGTTCGGGTTAGGGTTCAGTGTAGGGTTAGGGTTAGGTTTAGGGTTAGGGTTCGGGTAAGGGTTAGGGTTAGGTTTAGGGTTCGGGTTTGGGTTAGGTTTTAGGGTTAGGGTTAGGGTTAGTGTTAGGGTTTGGTTTAGGGTTTGGGTTCGGGTTAGGATTAGGGCTAGGTTTCGGGTTAGGGTTCGAGTTAGGGTTAGGGTTAGGGTTCGGGTTAGGTTTCGGGTTAGGGTTCGGGTTAGGGTTAGGGTTAGGTTTATGGTTCGGGTTAGGGATCGGGTTAGGGTTAGGGTTAGGATTCGGGTTAGGGTTAGGGTTCGGGTTAGGGTTAGGGTTCGGGTTAGGGTTAGGTTTAGGGTTCGGGTTAGGGTTAGGGTTAGGGTTCGGGTTAGGGTTAGTGTTCGGGTTCGGGTTAGGGTTCAAGTTTGGGTTAGGGTTTGGGTTAGCGTTAGGTTTAGGGTTAGGGTTCGGGTTCGGGTTATGGTTCGGGTTCGGGTTCGGGTTAGGGTTAGGGTTCGGGTTAGGATTAGGTTCCGGTTAGGGTTAGGGTTAGGGTTCGGGTTAGGGTTCGGGTTAGGGTTAGAGTTAGGGTACAGGTTAGGGTTAGGGTTCGGGTACGGGTTAGGGTTAGGTTTAGGGTTAGCGTTCGGGTTAGGTTTCGGGTTAGGGTTAGAGTTCGTTTTAGGGTTAGGGTTAGGATTCGGGTTAGGGTTAGGGTTCGGGTTAGGGTTAGGGTTAGGATTCGGGTTAGGGTTCGGGTTCGGGTTAGGTTTCGGATTAGGGTTAGGGTTAGGGTTAGGGTTCGGGTTAGGGTTCGGGTTAGGGTTCGGTGTAGGGTTAGGTTTAGGTTTAGGGTTAGGGTTCGGGTTAGGGTTAGGGTTAGGGTTAGGATTTGGGTTAGGTTTAGGTTTTAGGGTTAGGGTTAGGGTTAGGGTTAGGTTTAGGGTTAGGTTTCGGGTTAGGGTTAGGGTTAGGGTTAGGGTTCGGGTTAGGGTTAGGGTTCGCGTTAGTGTTAGGGTTAGGTTTAGGGTTAGGGTTAGGGTTCGGGTTAGGGTTAGGGTTAGGGTTAGGGTTAGGGTTCGGGTTAGGGTTAGGGTTAGGGTTCGAGTTAGGGTTAGGGTTAGGGTTAGGGTTCGGGTTAGGGTTAGTGTTAGGGTGGGGTTAGGGTTAGGGTTAGGTTTAGGGTTCGGGTTAGGGTTCGGGTTAGGTTTAGGGTTAGGATTCGGGTTAGGGTTAGGGTTAGGGATCGGGTTAGGGTTAGGGTTCGGGTTAGGGTTAGGTTTAGGGTTCGGGTTAGGGTTAGGGTTAGGGTTCGGGTTAGGGTTAGTGTTCGGGTTCGGGTTAGGGTTAGGGTTCGGGTTCGGGTTAGGGTTCAGGTTTGTGTTAGGGTTTGGGTTAGGGTTAGGTTTAGGGTTAGGGTTCGGGTTCGGGTTAGGTTTCGGGTTCGGGTTCGGGTTAGGGTTAGGGTTCGGGTTAGGGTTAGGGTTAGGGTTAGGGTTAGGGTACGGGTTAGGGTTAGGGTTCGGGTTAGGGTTCGGGTTAGGGTTCGGGTTAGGGTTAGGGTTCGGGTTCGGGTTCGGGTTAGGGTAAGGTTTCGGGTTAGGGTTAGGGTTAGGTTTCGGTTTAGGTTTCGGGTTCGAGTTAGGGTTAGGGTTAGGGTTCGGGTAAGGGTTAGGGTTCCGGTTAGGGTTAGGGTTAGGGTTAGGGTTCGGGTTATGGCTCGGGTTCGCGTTAGGGATAGGGTTAGGGTCAGGGTTAGGGTTAGGTTTAGGGTTAGGGTTCGGGTTAGGTTTAGGTTTAGGGTTAGGGTTAGGGTTCGGGTTAGGGTTAGTTTTATTGTTCGAGTTAGGGTTAGGGTTCGGGTTAGGTTTAGGGGTTAGGGTTAGGGTTAGGGTTAGGGTTAGTGTTCGGGTTAGGGTTAGGGTTAGGGTTAGGGTTCGGGTTAGGGTTAGGGTTATGGTTTGGGTTCGTGTACGGGGTAAGGTTAGGGTTCGGGTTCGGGTTAGGGTTCGGGTTCGTGTTCGGGTTAGGTGTTAGGGTTAGGGTTAGGGTTAGTGTTCGGGTTAGGGTTAGGGTTAGGGTTCGGGTTAGGGTTTGGGTTAGGGTTAGGGTTAGGGTTCGGGTTAGGATTAGGGGTAGGTTTCGGGTTAGGGTTCGAGTTAGGGTTAGTGTTAGGGTTCGGGTTAGGGTTCCGGTTAGGGTTCGGGTTAGGGTTAGTGTTAGGTTTATGGTTCGGGTTAGGGTTCGGGTTAGGGTTAGGGTTAGGATTCGGGTTAGGGTTAGGGTTAGGGTTCGGGTTAGGGTTAGGGTTCGGGTTAGGGTTAGGTTTAGCGTTCGGGTTAGGGTTAGGGTTAGGGTTCAGGTTAGGGTTAGGGTTCGGGTTCGGGTTACGGTTCAAGTTTGGGTTAGGGTTTGGGTTAGGGTTAGGTTTAGTGTTAGGGTTCGGGTTCGGGTTATGGTTCGGGTTCGGGTTCGGGATAGGGTTAGGGTTCAGGTTAGGGTTAGGTTCCGGTTAGGGTTAGGGTTAGGGTTCGGGTTAGGGTTAGGTTTAGGGTTTGGGTTAGGTTTAGGGTTCGGGTTAGGGTTAGGGTTAGGATTCGGGTTAGGGTTCGGGTTAGGGTTAGAGTTAGGGTACGGGTTAGGGTTAGGGTTCGGGTTCGGGTTAGGGTTAGGTTTAGGGTTAGGGTTCGGGTTAGGGTTCGGGTTAGCGTTAGGGTTCGGGTTAGGGTTAGGGTTAGGATTCGGGTTACGGTTAGGGTTCGGGTTAGGGTTAGAGTTAGGATTTGGGTTAGGGTTCGGGTTCGGGTTAGGGTTCGGGTTCGGGATAGGGTTAGGGTTAGGGTTCGGATTAGGGTTAGGGTTAGGGTTAGGGTTAGGGTTAGAGTTAGGGTTCGGGTTAGGGTTCGGGTTAGGGTTCGGTGTAGGGTTAGGGTTAGGTTTAGGTTTAGGGTTCGGGTTAGGGTTAGGGTTAGGGTTAGGGTTAGGGTTCGGATTAGGGATAGGGTTAGGGTTCGGGTTAGGGTTCGGGTTCGGTTTAGCGTTAGGGTTAGTGTTCGGGTTAGGGTTAGGGTTAGGGTTCGGGTTAGGGTTACGGTTAGGGTTAGGGTTAGGGTTCGGGTTAGGGTTCGGGTTAGGGTTAGGGTTAGGGTTCGGGTTAGGGTTAGGGTTAGGGTTAAGGTTTGGCTTCGGGTTAGGGTTAGCGTTAGGGTTCGGATTAGGGTTAGGGTTAGGTTTAGGGTTAGGGTTCGGGTTGGGGTTAGGGTTAGGGTTAGGGTTAGGGTTCAGGTTAGGGTTAGGGATCGCGTTAGTGTTAGGGTTAGGTTTAGGGTTAGGGTTAGGGTTCGGGTTAGGGTTAGGGTTAGGGTTAGGGTTAGGGTTAGGGTTCGAGTTAGGGTTAGGGTTAGGGTTAGGGTTAGGGTTCGGGTTAGGGTTAGTGTTAGGGTCGGGTTAGGGTTAGGGTTAGGTTTAGGGTTTGGGTTAGGGTTCGGGTTAGGGTTAGGGTTAGGATTCGGGTTAGGGTTAGGGTTCGGGTTTGGGTTAGGTTTAGGGTTCGGTTTAGGGTTAGGTTTAGGGTTCGGGTTAGGGTTAGGGTTAGGGTTCGGGTTAGGGTTAGGGTTCGGGTTCGGTTTAGGGTTAGGGTTCGGGTTCGGGTTAGGGTTCAGGTTTGGGTTAGGGTTTGGGTTAGGGTGAGGTTTAGGGTTAGGGCTCGGGTTCGGGTTAGGGTTCGGGTTCGGGTTCGGGTTAGGGTTAGGGTTCGGGTTAGGGTTAGGTTCCGGTTAGGGTTAGGGTTAGGGTTCGGGGTAGGGTTAGGTTTAGGGTTCGGGTTAGGGTTAGGGTTCGGGTTATGGTTAGGTTTAGGGTTCGGGTTAGGTTTAGGGTTAGGGTTAGGGTTAGGTTACGGGTTAGGGTTAGGGTTCGGGTTCGGGTTAGATTTCGGGTTCGGGTTCGGGTTCGGGTTAGGGTTAGTGTTAGCGTTAGGGTTAGGGTTCGGATTAGGGTTAGGGGTAGGGTTCGGTTTAGGTTTCGGGTTCGGGTTAGGGTTAGTGTTAGAGTTAGGGTTAGGGTTCGGGTTAGGGTTAGGGTTAGGGTTAGGGTTAGGGGTTAGGGTTAGGGTTAGGTTTCTGGTTAGGTTTAGGTTTAGGGTTAGGTTTAGGGTTCGGGTTAGGGTTAGGTTTAGGGTTCGGGTGAGTGTTAGTGTTAGGGTTACGGTTAGGGTCCGGGTTAGGGTTAGGGTTCGGTGTCGGGTTAGGGTTAGGGTTAGTGTTAGGGTTCGGGTTAGGGTTAGGGTTAGGGTTAGGGTTCGGATTCGGGGTTAGGGTTAGGGTTAGGGTTCGGGTAAGGGTTCGGGTTAGGTTTAGGATTCGGGTAAGGGCTAAGGGTTCTGGTTCGGGTTAGGGTTATGGTTAGGGTTCCGGTTAGGGTTAGGTTTAGGGTTCGGGTTAGGGTTAGGGTTAGGGTTAGGGTTCGGGTTAGGTTTAGGGTTAGGGTACGGGTTAGGGTTCGGGTTAGGTTTAGGGTTAGGGTTCGGGTTCGGTTTAGGGTGAGGGTTCGGGTTAGGGTTAGGTTTAGGGTTCGGGTTAGGGTTAGGGTTAGGGTTCGGGTTAGGGTTAGGGTTCGGGTTCGGGTTAGGGTTCAAGTTTGGGTTAGGGTTTGGGTTAGCGTTAGGTTTAGGGTTAGGGTTCGGGTTAGGGTTAGGTTCCAGTTAGGGTTAGGGTTAGGGTTCGGGATAGGGTTCGGGTTAGGGTTAGAGTTAGGGTACGGGTTAGGGTTAGGGTTCGGGTACGGGTTAGGGTTAGGTTTAGGGTTAGGGTTCGGGTTAGGGTTCGGGTTAGGGTTAGGGTTCGTTTTAGGGTTAGGGTTAGGATTCGGGTTAGGGTTAGGGTTCGGGTTAGGGTTAGGGTTAGGATTCGGGTTAGGGTTCGGGTTCGGGTTAGGGTTTGGGTTCGGGTTAGGGTTAGGGTTCGGATTAGGGTTAGGGTTAGGGTTAGGGTTAGAGTTAGGGTTCGGTTAGGGTTCGGGTTAGGTTTCGGTGTAGGGTTAGGGTTAGGGTTAGGTTTAGGGTTAGGTTTCGGGTTAGGGTTAGGGTTAGGGTTAGGGTTAGGGTTCGGGTTAGGGTTAGGGTTCGCGTTAGTGTTAGGGTTAGGTTTAGGGTTAGGGTTAGGGTTCGGGTTAGGGTTAGGGTTAGGTTTAGGGTTAGGGTTCGGGTTAGGGTTAGGGTTAGGGTTCGAGTTAGGGTTAGGGTTAGGGTTAGGGTTCGGGTTAGGGTTAGTGTTAAGGTGGGGTTAGGTTTAGGGTTAGGTTTAGGGTTCGGGTTAGGGTTCGGGTTAGGTTTAGGGTTAGGATTCGGGTTAGGGTTAGGGTTAGGGTTCGGGTTAGGGTTAGGGTTCGGGTTAGGGTTAGGTTTAGGGTTCGGGTTAGGGTTAGGGTTAGGGTTCGGGTTAGGGTTAGGGTTCGGGTTCGGATTAGGTTTAGGGTTCGGGTTCGGGTTAGGGTTCAGGTTTGGGTTAGGGTTTGGGTTAGGGTTAGGTTTAGGGTAAGGGTTCGGGTTCGGGTTAGGGTTCGGGTTCGGGTTCGGGTTAGGGTTAGGGTTCGGGTTAGGGTTAGGTTCCGGTTAGGGTTAGGGTTAGGGTTCGGGTTAGGGTTAGGGTTAGAGTTCGGGTTAGGGTTAGGGTTCGGGTTAGGGTTAGGGTTAGGGTTCGGGTTCGGGTTAGGGTTCGGGTTAGGGTTAGGGTTAGGTTACGGGTTAGGGTTAGGCTTCGGGTTAGGGTTAGTGTTCGGGTTAGGGTTAGGTTTAGGGTTCGGGTGAGGGTTAGTGTTAGGGTTACGGTTAGGGTCCGGGTTAGGGTTAGGGTTCGGTGTCGGGTTAGGGTTAGGGTTAGGGTTAGGGTTCGGGTTCGGGTTAGGGTTAGGCTTAGGGTTAGGTTTCGGATTCGGTGTTAGGGTTAGGTTTAGGGTTCGGGTTTGGGTTCGGGTTAGGTTTAGGATTCGGGTAAGGGCTTAGGGTTCTGGTTCGGGTTAGGGTTATGGTTAGGGTTAGGTTTCGGTTTAGGTTTCGGGTTCGGGTTAGGGTTAGGGTTAGGGTTCGGGTAAGGGTTAGGTTTCGGGTTAGGGTTAGGGTTAGGGTTAGGGTTAGGGTTCGGGTTAGGTTTAGGGTTAGGGTTCGGGTTAGAGTTAGGGTTAGGGTTCGGGTTAGGGTTCGGGTTTGGGTTCGGGTTAGGGTTAGGGTTCGGGTTAGGGTTTGGGTTAGGGTTAGGGTTCGGGTTAGGGTTAGGGTTAAGTTTCGGGTTAGGGTTCGGGTTCGGTTTAGGGTTCGGGTTCGGTTTAGGGTTAGGGTTAGGGTTCGGGTTAGGTTTAGGGTTAGGGTTAGGGTTAGGGTTCGGGTAGGGTTCGGGTTAGGGTTCGGGTTAGGGTTAGGGTTCGGGTTCGGGTTAGGGTTAGGGTTCGGGTTAGGGTTAGGGTTAGGTTTCGGTTTAGGTTTCGGGTTCGGGTTAGGGTTAGGGTTAGGGTTCGGGTAAGGGTTACGGTTCGGGTTAGGGTTAGGGTTAGGGTTAGGGTTCGGGTTATGGCTCGGGTTCGGGTTAGGTTTAGGTTTAGGTTTAGGGTTAGGGTTCGGGTTAGGTTTAGGGTTAGGGTTAGGGTTAGGGTTCGGGTTAGGGTTACGGTTAGTGTTCGAGTTAGGGTTAGGGTTCGTGTTAGGGTTAGGGGTTAGGGTTAGGGTTAGGGTTAGGGTTAGTGTTCGGGTTAGGGTTAGGGTTAGGGTTAGGGTTCGGGTTAGGGTTAGGGTTATGGTTGGGTTCGTGTACGGGGTAAGGTTAGGGTTCGGGTTCGGGTTAGGGTTCGGGTTCGTGTTTGGGTTAGGTGTTAGGGTTAGGGTTAGTGTTAGGGTTCGGGTTAGGGTTAGGGTTAGGGTTAGGGTTCGGGTTAGGGTTTGGGTTAGGGTTAGGGTTAGGGTTCGGGTTAGGATTAGGGCTAGGTTTCGGGTTAGGGTTCGAGTTAGGGTTAGGGTTAGGGTTCGGGTTAGTGTTCCGGTTAGGGTTCGGATTAGGGTTAGTGTTAGGTTTATGGTTCGGGTTAGGGTTCGGGTTAGGGTTAGGGTTAGGATTCGGGTTAGGGTTAGGGTTAGGGTTCGGGTTAGGGTTAGGGTTCGGGTTAGGGTTAGGTTTAGCGTTCGGGTTAGGGTTAGGGTTAGGGTTCAGGTTAGGGTTAGGGTTCGGGTTCGGGTTAGGGTTCAAGTTTGGGTTAGGGTTTGGGTTAGGGTTAGGTTTAGGTTTAGGGTTCGTGTTCGGGTTATGGTTCGGGTTCGGGTTCGGGTTAGGGTTAGGTTTCGGGTTAGGGTTAGGTTCCGGTTAGGGTTAGGGTTAGGGTTCGGGTTAGGGTTTGGGTTAGGGATAGGTTTAGGGTTCGGGTTAGGGTTCGGGTTCGGTTTAGCGTTAGGGTTAGTGTTCGGGTTAGAGTTAGGGTTAGGGTTCGGGTTAGGGTTATGGTTAGGGTTAGGGTTAGGGTTCGGGTTAGGGTTCGGGTTAGGGTTAGGGTTAGGGTTCGGGTTAGGGTTAGGGTTAAGGTTGGCTTCGGGTTAGGGTTAGGGTTAGGGTTCGGATTAGGGTTAGGGTTAGGGTTAGGGTTAGAGTTAGGGTTCGGGTTAGGGTTCGGGTTAGGGTTCGGTGTAGGGTTAGGGTTAGGTTTAGGGTTAGGGTTCGGGTTAGGGTTAGGGTTATCGTTAGGATTTGGGTTAGGGTTAGGTTTTAGGGTTAGGGTTAGGGTTAGTGTTAGGATTAGGTTTAGGGTTAGGGTTCGGGTTAGGGTTAGGGTTAGGGTTAGGGTTAGGGTTAGGGTTCAGGTTAGGGTTAGGGATCGCGTTAGTGTTAGGTTTAGGTTTAGGGTTAGGGTTAGGGTTCGGGTTTGGGTTAGGGTTAGGGTTAGGGTTAGGGTTAGGGTTAGGGTTCGAGTTAGGGTTAGGTTTAGGGTTAGGGTTAGTGTTCGGGTTAGGGTTAGTGTTATGGTCGGGTTAGGGTTAGGGTTAGGTTTAGGGTTTGGGTTAGGGTTCGGGTTAGGGTTAGGGTTAGGATTCGGGTTAGGGTTAGGGTTAGGGTTTTGGTTAGGTTTAGGGTTCGGTTTAGGGTTAGGTTTAGGGTTCGGGTTAGGGTTAGGGTTAGGGTCGGGTTAGGGTTAGGGTTCGGGTTCAGGTTAGGGTTAGGGTTCGGGTTCGGGTTAGGTTTCAGGTTTGGGTTAGGGTTTGGGTTAGGGTGAGGTTTAGGGTTAGGGTTCGGGTTGGGGTTAGGGTTCGGGTTCGGGTTCGGGTTAGGGTTAGGGTTCGGGTTAGGGTTAGGTTCCGGTTAGGGTTAGGGTTAGGGTTCGGGTTAGGGTTAGTGTTAGAGTTAGGGTTAGGGTTCGGGTTAGGGTTAGGGTTAGGGTTAGGGTTAGGGTTAGGGTTAGGGTTAGGTTTCTGGTCAGGTTTAGGGTTAGGGTTAGGTTTAGGGTTCGGGTTAGGGTTAGGTTTAGGGTTCGGGTGAGGGTTAGTGTTAGGGTTACGGTTAGGGTCAGGGTTAGGGTTAGGGTTCGGTGTCGGGTTAGGGTTAGGGTTAGGGTTAGGGTTCGGGTTCGGGTTCGGGTTAGGTTTAGGGTTCGGATTCGGGGTTAGGGTTAGTTTTAGGGTTAGGGTTCGGGTTAGGGTTCGGGTTAGGTTTAGGATTCGGGTTAGGTTTCGGGTTAGGGTACGGGTTAGGGTTAGGGTTAGGTTTAGGGTTTGGGTTAGGGTTAGAGTTCGGGTTAGGGTTAGGGTTAGGGTTCGGGTTCGGGTTCGTGTTAGGGTTCGGGTTAGGGTTTGGGTTAGGGTTAGGGTTCGGGTTAGGTTTAGGGTTCGGGTTAGGGTTAGGGTTCGGGTTCGGGTTAGGCTTAGGGTTCGGGTTCGCTTTAGGGTTAGTGTTAGGGTTAGGGTTAGGGTTCGGATTAGGGTTAGGGGTAGGGTTTGGGTTAGGTTTCGGGTTTGGGTTAGGGTTAGTGTTAGGGTTAGGGTTAGGGTTCGGGTTAGGGTTAGGGTTAGGGTTAGGGTTAGGGGTTAGGGTTAGTGTTAGGTTTCGGGTTAGGGTTAGGGTTAGGGTTTGGGTTAGGTTTCGGTTTAGGGTTCGGGTTCTGGTTAGGGTTAGGGTTATGGTTCGGGTTAGGGTTAGGGTTCGGGTTAGGGTTAGGGTTAGGGTTAGGGTTCGGGTTAGGTTTCGGGTTAGGGTTAGGGTTAGGGTTAGGGTTAGGTTTAGGGTTAGGGTTCGGGTTAGGTTTAGGGTTAGGGTTAGGGTTAGGGTTCGGGTTAGGGTTAGGCTTAGTTTTCGAATTAGGGTTAGGGTTTGGGTTAGGGTTAGGGTTAGGGGTTAGGTTTAGGGTTAGGGTTCGGGTTAGGGTTAGGTTTAGGGTTCGGGTTACGGTTCGGTTTAGGGTTAGGGTTAGGGTTCGGGTTAGGGATAGGGTTAGGGTTAGGGTTCGGGTTAGGGTTCGGGTAGGGTTAGGATTCGGGTAAGGGCTTAGAGTTCGGGTTCGGGTTAGGTTTAGGGTTAGGGTTCCAGTTAGGGTTAGGGTTAGGTTTCGGGTTAGGGTTAGGGTAAGGGTTCGGGTTAGGGTTCGGCTTAGGGTTAGGGTTCGGTTTAGGGTTAGGGTTAGGGTTCGGGTTAGGGTTCGGGTTAGGGTTCGGGTTCGGTTTAGGGTTAGGGTTAAGTTCGCGTTAGGGTTAGGGTTAGGGTTAGGGTTAGGGTTAGGGTTCGGGTTAGGGTTAGGGTTAGGGTTCGGGTTAGGGTTCGGGTTAAGGTTAGGGTTAGGGTTCGGGTTAGGGTTCGGGTTAGGGTTCGGGTTAGGGTTCGGGTTCGGGTTAGGGTTCGGGTTAGGGTTAGGGTTAGGGTTAGGGTTAGGTTTAGGGTTAGGGTTCGGGTTAGGGTTAGGGTTAGTGTTAGGGGTAGGGTTCGGGTTAGGGTTAGGGTTAGTGTTCGAGTTAGGGTTAGGGTTCGGGTTAGGGTTAGGTGTTAGGGTTAGGGTTAGGGTTAGGATTAGGGTTAGTGTTCGGGTTAGGGTTAGGGTTCGGGTTAGGGTTCGGGTTAGGGTTAGGGTTAGGGTTAGGGTTAGGGTTCGGGTTCGGGTTTAGGGTTAGGGTTAGGTTTCGGGTTAGGGTTCGGGTTAGGGTTAGGGTTAGGTTTAGGGTTCGGGTTAGGGTTAGGTTTTAGGGTTAGGGTTAGGGTTATGGTTAGGGTTAGGTTTAGGGTTAGGGTTAGGGTTCGGGTTAGGGTTAGGGTTAGAGTTATGGTTAGGGTTCGGGTTAGGGTTAGGTTTAGGGTTCGAGTTAGGGTTAGGGTTAGGGTTAGGGTTCGGGTTAGGGTTAGGTTTAGGGTTCGGGTTAGGGTTAGGGTTAGGTTTAGGGTTCGGGTTAGGGTTCGGGTTAGGGTTAGGGTTAGGATTCGGGTTAGGGTTAGGGTTAGGGTTCGGGTAAGTGTTAGGGTTCGGGTTAGGGTTAGGTTTAGGGATCGGGTTAGGGTTAGGGTTAGGGTTCGGGTTAGGGTTAGGGTTCGGATTCGGGTTAGGGTTAGGGTTCGGGTTCGGGTTAGGGTTCAGGTTTGGGTTAGGGTTTGGGTTAGGGTTAGGTTTAGGGTTAGGGTTCGGGTTCGGGTTAGGGTTCGGGTTCGGGTTCGGGTTAGGGTTAGGGTTCGGGTTAGGGTTAGGTTCCGGTTAGGGTTAGGGTTAGGGTTCGGGTTAGGGTTAGGTTTAGGGTTAGGGTTAGGGTTAGGGTTCGGGTTAGGGTTAGGGTTAGGGTTCGGGTTAGGGTTCGGGTTAGGGTTAGGGTTAGGGTACGGGTTAGGGTTAGGGTTCGGGTTCGGGTTAGTGTTAGGTTTAGGGTAAGGGTTAGGGTTCGGGTTCGGGTTAGTGTTCGGGTTCGGGTTAGGATTAGGGTTAGGGTTAGGGTTCGGGTTAGGGTTCGGGTTCGGGTTAGGGTTCGGGTTTGGTTTAGGGTTACGGTTAGGGTTCGGGTTAGAGTTAGGGTTAGGGTTAGGGTTAGGGTTCGGGTTAGGGTTCGGGTTAGGGTTCGGGTTAGGGTTCGGGTTCGGGTTAGGGTTCGGGTTCGGTTTAGGGTTAGGGTTAGGGTTCGGGTTAGGGTTAGGGTTAGGGTTAGGGTTAGGGTTCGGGTTAGGGTTAGGGTTCGGGTTAGGGTTCGGGTTAGGGTTAGGGTTAGGGTTCGGGTTAGGGTTCGGGTTAGGGTTAGGTTTAGGGTTCGGGTGAGGGTTAGTGTTAGGGTTACGGTTAGGGTCCGGGTTAGGGTTAGGGTTCGGTGTCGGGTTAGGGTTAGTGTTAGGGTTAGGGTTCGGGTTCGGGTTAGGGTTAGGGTTAGGGTTAGGGTTCGGATTCGGGGTTAGGGTTAGGGTTAGGGTTCGGGTTATGGTTCGGGTTAGGTTTAGGATTCGGATAAGGGCTTATGGTTCTGGTTCGGGTTAGGGTTAGGGTTAGGGTTCCGGTTAGGGTTAGGATTAGGGTTCGGGTTAGGGTTAGGGTTAGGGTTAGGGTTAGGGTTCGGGTTAGGTTTAGGGTTAGGGTACGGGTTAGGGTTCGGTTTAGGTTTAGGGTTAGGGTTAGGGTTCGGGTTAGGGTTAGGGTTCGGGTTAGGGTTAGGGTTAGGGTTAGGGTTAGGGTTTGGGTTAGGGTTAGGGTTCGGGTTAGGTTTAGGGTTAGGGTTCGTGTTAGGGTTAGGGTTAGGGTTCGTGTTAGGGTTAGGGTTAGGGTTCGGGTTAGGTTTAGGGTTAGGGTTAGGGTTCGGGTTAGGGTTAGGGTTAGTGTTCGAGTTAGGGTTAGGGTTCGGGTTAGGGTTAGGGGTTAGGGTTAGGGTTAGGGTTAGGGTTAGTGTTCGGGTTAGGGTTAGGGTTAGTGTTAGGGTTCGGGTTAGGGTTAGGGTTATGGTTTGGTTTCGTGTTCGGGGTAAGGTTAGGGTTTGGGTTCGGGTTAGGGTTCGGGTTCGTGTTCGGGTTAGGTGTTAGGGTTAGGGTTAGGGTTAGGGTTCGGGTTAGGGTTAGGGTTAGGGTTAGGGTTAGGGTTCGGGTTAGGGTTTGGGTTAGGGTTAGGGTTAGGGTTCGGGTTAGGATTAGGGTTAGGTTTCGGGTTAGGGTTCGAGTTAGGGTTAGGGTTAGGGTTCGGGTTAGGGTTCCGGTTAGGGTTCGGGTTAGGTTTCGGTTTAGGGTAAGGTTTCGGGTTCGGGTTAGGGTTAGGGTTAGGTTTCGGGTTAGGGTTCGGGTTCGGGTTAGGGTTCGTGTTCTGTTAGGGTTAGGGTTAGGGTTCGGATTAGGGTTAGGGTTAGGGTTAGGGTTAGGGTTCGGGTTAGGGTTCGGGTTAGGGTTCGGGTTAGGGTTAGGGTTAGGATTAGGTTTAGGTTTAGGTTTCGGGTTAGGGTTAGGGTTAGGGTTAAGGTTAGGGTTTGGGTTAGGGTTAGGTTTTAGGGTTAGGGTTAGGGATAGGGTTAGAGGTAGGGTTAGGGGTTAGTTTTAGGGTTACGGTTGCGGTTAGTGTTAGGGTTCGGGTTAGGGTTAGGGTTCGGGTTAGGGTTAGGGTTAGGGTTAGGGTTAGGGTTCGTGTTAGGGTTCGGGTTAGGTGTCAGGTTAGGGTTAGGGTTAGGGTTCGGATTCGGGTTAGGGTTAGGATTAGGGTTAGGGTTCGGGTTCGGGGTTAGGGTTAGGATTCTGGTTAGGGTTCGGGTTAGGGTTAGGATTCGGGTAAGGGCTTAGGGTTCGGGTTCGGGTTAGGGTTAGGGTTAGGGTTCGGGTTAGGGTTAGGGTTCGGGTTAGGGTTATGGGTAGGGATCGGGTTCGGGTTCGGGTTATGGTTAGGGTTCGGGTTCGGGTTCGGGTTAGGGTTCAGGTTTGGGTTAGGGTTTGGGTTAGGGTTAGGTTTAGGTTTAGGGTTCGGGTTCAGGTTAGGGTTCGGGTTCGGTTTCGTGATAGGGTTAGGGTTCGGGTTAGGGTTAGGTTCCGGTTAGAGTTAGGGTTAGGGTTCGGGTTAGGTTTAGGGTTAGGGTTTGGGTTAGTGTTAGGGTTCGGGTTAGGGTTAGGGTTAGGGTTCGGTTTAGGGTTCGGCTTAGGGTTAGGGTTAGGGTACGGGTTAGGGTTAGGGTTCGGGTTCGGGTTAGGGTTAGGGTTCGCGTTCGGGTTCGGGTTAGGGTTAGTGTTAGGGTTAGGGTTATGGTTCGGATTAGGGTGAGGGGTAGGGTTCGGTTTAGGGTTCGGGTTCGGGTTAGGATTAGTGTTAGATTTAGGGTTATGGTTCGGGTTAGGGTTAGGTTTAGGGTTAGGGGTTAGGGTTAGGTTTAGGTTTCGGGTTAGGTTTAGGGTTAGGGTTAGGGTTAGGGTTCGGGTTAGGGTTAGGTTTAGGGTTCGGGTGAGGGTTAGTGTTAGGGTTACGGTTAGGGTCCGGGTTAGGGTTAGGGTTCGGTGTCGGGTTAGGGTTAGGGTTAGGGTTAGGGTTCGGGTTCGGATTAGGGTTAGGGTTAAGGTTAGGGTTAGGGTTCGGATTCGGGGTTAGGGTTAGAGTTAGGGTTCGGGTTAGGGTTCGGGTTAGGTTTAGGATTCGGGTAAGGGCTTAGGGTTCTGGTTCGGGTTAGGTTTAGGGTTAGGGTTCCGGTTAGGTTTAGGGTTAGGGTTCGGGTTAGGGTTAGGGTTAGGGTACGGGTTAGGGTTCGGGTTAGGGTTAGGTTTAGGGATAGGGTTCGGGTTTGGGTTAGGGTTCGGGTTAGGGTTAGGTTTAGGGTTAGGGTTCGGGTTAGGGTTTGGTTTAGGGTAAGGGTTCGGGTTCGGGTTAGGGTTAGTTTTAGGTTTCGGGTTAGGGTTCGGGTTCGGGTTAGGGTTCGTGTTCTGTTAGGGTTAGGGTTAGGGTTCGGATTAGGGTTAGGGTTAGGGTTAGGGTTAGGGTTAGGGTTCGGGTTAGGGTTCGGGTTAGGGTTCGGGTTAGGGTTAGGGTTAGGATTAGGTTTAGGTTTAGGGTTCGGGTTAGGGTTAGGGTTAGGGTTAAGGTTAGGGTTTGGGTTAGGGTTAGGTTTTAGGGTTAGGGTTAGGGATAGGGTTAGAGTTAGGGTTAGGGGTAGGTTTTAGGGTTACGGTTACGGTTAGTGTTAGGGTTCGGGTTAGGGTTAGGGTTCGGGTTAGGGTTAGGGTTAGGGTTAGAGTTAGGGTTAGGGTTCGTGTTAGGGTTAGGGTTCGTGTTAGGGTTCGGGTTAGGTGTCAGGTTAGGGTTAGGGTTAGGGTTCGGGTTCGGGTTAGGGTTAGGATTAGGGTTAGGGTTCGGGTTCGTGGTTAGGGTTAGGATTCTGGTTAGTGTTCGGGTTAGGGTTAGGATTCGGATAAGGGCTTAGGGTTCGGGTTCGGGTTAGGGTTAGGGTTCGGGTTAGGGTTAGGGTTCGGGTTAGGGTTATGGGTAGGGATCGGGTTCGGGTTCGGGTTATGGTTAGGGTTCGGGTTCGGGTTCGGGTTAGGTTTCAGGTTTGGGTTAGGGTTTGGGTTAGGGTTAGGTTTAGGTTTAGGGTTCGGGTTCAGGTTAGGGTTCGGGTTCGGGTTCGTGTTAGGGTTAGGGTTCGGGTTAGGGTTAGGTTCCGGTTAGGGTTAGGGTTAGGGTTCGGGTTAGGGTTAGGGTTAGGGTTTGTGTTAGGGTTAGGGTTCGGGTTAGGGTTAGGGTTAGTGTTCGGGTTAGGGTTCGGCTTAGTGTTAGGGTTAGGGTACGGGTTAGGGTTAGGGTTCGGGTTCGGGTTAGGGTTAGGGTTCGGGTTCGGGATCGGGTTAGGGTTAGTGTTAGGGTTAGGGTTATGGTTCGGATTAGGGTGAGGGGTAGGGTTCGGTTTAGGGTTCGGGTTTGGGTTAGGATTAGTGTTAGAGTTAGGGTTATGGTTCGGGTTAGGGTTAGGTTTAGGGTTAGGGGTTAGGGTTAGGGTTAGTTTTCGGGTTAGGTTTAGGGTTAGGGTTAGGGTTAGGGTTCGGGTTAGGGTTAGGTTTAGGGTTCGGGTGAGGGTTAGTGTTAGGGTTACGGTTAGGGTCCGGGTTAGGGTTAGGGTTCGGTGTCGGGTTAGGGTTAGGGTTAGGGTTAGGGTTCGGGTTCGGATTAGGGTTAGGGTTAAGGTTAGGGTTAGGGTTCGGATTCGGGGTTAGGGTTAGAGTTAGGGTTCGGGTTAGGGATCGGGTTAGGTTTAGGATTCGGGTAAGGGCTTAGGGTTCTGGTTCGGGTTAGGTTTAGGGTTAGGGTTCCGGTTAGGTTTAGGGTTAGGGTTCGGGTTAGGGTTAGGGTTAGGGTACGGGTTAGGGTTCGGGTTAGGGTTAGGTTTAGGGATAGGGTTCGGGTTTGGGTTAGGGTTCGGGTTAGGGTTAGGTTTAGGGTTAGGGTTCGGGTTAGGGTTCGGTTTAGGGTAAGGGTTCGGGTTAGGGTTAGGGTTAGGGTTAGGTTTCGGGTTAGGGTTCGGGTTCGGGTTAGGGTTCGTGTTCTGTTAGGGTTAGGGTTAGGGTTCGGATTAGGGTTAGGGTTAGGGTTAGGGTTAGGGTTAGGGTTAGGGTTCGGGTTAGGGTTCGGGTTAGGGTTCGGGTTAGATTTAGGGTTAGGATTAGGTTTAGGTTTAGGGTTCGGGTTAGGGTTAGGGTTAGGGTTAAGGTTAGGGTTTGGGTTAGGGTTAGGTTTTAGGGTTAGGGTTAGGGATAGGGTTAGAGTTAGGGTTAGGGGTTAGTTTTAGGGTTACGGTTACGGTTAGTGTTAGGGTTCGGGTTAGGGTTAGGGTTCGGGTTAGGGTTAGGGTTAGGGTTAGGGTTAGGGTTCGTGTTAGGGTTCGGGTTAGGTGTCAGGTTAGGGTTAGGGTTAGGGTTCGGGTTCGGGTTAGGGTTAGGATTAGGGTTAGGGTTCGGGTTCGGGTAAGGGTTAGGATTCTGGTTAGGGTTCGGGTTAGGGTTAGGATTCGGGTAAGGGCTTAGGGTTCGGGTTCGGGTTAGGGTTAGGGTTCGGGTTAGGGTTAGGGTTCGGGTTAGGGTTATGGGTAGGGATCGGGTTCGGGTTCGGGTTATGGTTAGTGTTCGGGTTCGGGTTCGGGTTAGGGTTCAGGTTTGGGTTAGGGTTTGGGTTAGGGTTAGGTTTAGGTTTAGGGTTCGGGTTCAGGTTAGGGTTCGGGTTCGGGTTCGTGTTAGGGTTAGGGTTCGGGTTAGGGTTAGGTTCCGGTTAGGGTTAGGGTTAGGGTTCGGGTTAGGGTTAGGGTTAGGGTTTGGGTTAGGGTTAGGGTTCGTGTTAGGGTTAGGGTTAGGGTTCGGGTTAGGGTTCGGCTTAGTGTTAGGGTTAGGGTACGGGTTAGGGTTAGGGTTCGGGTTCGGGTTAGGGTTAGGGTTCGGGTTCGGGTTCGGGTTAGGGTTAGTGTTAGGGTTAGGGTTATGGTTCGGATTAGGGTGAGGGTTAGGGTTCGGTTTAGGGTTAGGGTTCGGGTTAGGATTAGTGTTAGAGTTAGGGTTAGGGTTCGTGTTAGGGTTCGGTTTAGGTGTCAGGTTAGGGTTAGGGTTCGGGTTCGGGTTAGGGTTAGGATTAGGGTTAGGGTTCGGGTTCGGGGTTAGGGTTAGGATTCTGGTTAGGGTTCGGGTTCGGGTTAGGATTAGTGTTAGAGTTAGGGTTATGGTTCGGGTTAGGGTTAGGTTTAGGGTTAGGGGTTAGGGTTAGGGTTAGGTTTCGGGTTAGGTTTAGGGTTAGGGTTAGGGTTAGGGTTCGGGTTAGGGTTAGGTTTAGGGTTCGGGTGAGGGTTAGTGTTAGGGTTACGGTTAGGGTCCGGGTTAGGGTTAGGTTGCGGTGTCGGGTTAGGGTTAGGGTTAGGGTTAGGGATCGGGTTCGGATTAGGGTTAGGGTTAAGGTTAGGTTTAGGGTTCGGATTCGGGGTTAGGGTTAGAGTTAGGGTTCGGGTTAGGGTTCGGGTTAGGTTTAGGATTCGGGTAAGGGCTTAGGGTTCTGGTTCGGGTTAGGTTTAGGGTTAGGGTTCCGGTTAGGTTTACGTTTAGGGTTCGGGTTAGGGTTAGGGTTAGGGTACGGGTTAGGGTTCGGGTTAGGGTTAGGTTTAGGGATAGGGTTCGGGTTTGGGTTAGGGTTCGGGTTAGGGTTAGGTTTAGGGTTAGGGTTAGGGTTTGGGTTGGGTTAGGGTTCGGGTTAGAGTTAGGGTTAGGGTTCGAGTTATGGTTAGGGTTAGGTTTCGGGTTAGGGTTCGGGTTTGGGTTCGGGTTAGGGTTAGGTTTAGGAATCAGGTTCGGGTTCGGTTTAGGGTTAGGTTTCGGGTTAGGGTTAGGGTTAGGGTTCGGGTTAGGGTTCGGGTTCGGGTTAGGGTTCGGGTTCGGTTTAGGTTTAGGGTTAGGTTTCGGGTTAGGGTTAGGGTTAGGGGTAGGGTTAGGGTTAGGGTTCGGGTTAGGGTTCGGGTTAGGGTTCGGGTTAGGGTTAGTGTTCGGGTTCGGGTTAGGGTTAGGGTTCGGGTTAGGGTTAGGGTTAGGTTTCGGTGTAGGTTTCGGGTTCGGGTTAGCGTTAGTGTTAGGGTTCGGGTAAGGGTTAGGTTTCGGGTTAGGGTTAGGTTTAGGGTTAGGTTTCGGGTTAGGGTTCGGGTTCGGGTTAGGGTTAGGGTTAGGGTTAGGGTTAGGGTTAGGGTTAGGTTTAGGGTTAGGGTTAGGGTTCGGGTTAGGTTTAGGCTTAGTGTTAGGGTTAGGGTTCGGGTTAGGGTTAGGGTTAGTGTTCGAGTTAGGGTTAGGCTTCGGGTTAGGGTTAGGGGTTAGGGTTAGGGTTAGGGTTAGGGTTAGGGTTAGTGTTCGGGTTAGGGTTAGGGTTAGGGTTAGGGTTCGGGTTAGGGTTAGGGTTATGGTTTGGGTTCGTGTTCGGGGTAAGGTTAGGGTTCGGGTTCGGGATAGGGTTCGGGTTCGTGTTCGGGTTAGGTGTTAGGGTTAGGGTTAGGGTTAGTGTTCGGGATAGGGTTAGGGTTAGGGTTAGGGTTCGGGTTAGGGTTTGTGTTAGGGTTAGGGTTAGGGTTCGGGTTAGGATTAGAGCTAGGTTTCGGGTTAGGGTTCGAGTAGGGTTAGGGTAGGGTTCGGGTTAGGGTTCCGGTTAGGTTTCGGTTTTGGGTTAGGGTTAGGTTTATGGTTCGGGTTAGGGTTCGGGTTAGGGTTAGGGTTAGGATTCGGGTTAGGGTTAGGGTTAGGGTTCGGGTTAGGGTTAGGGTTCGGGTTAGGGTTAGGTTTACGGTTCGGGTTAGGGTTAGGGTTAGGGTTCGGGTTAGGGTTAGGGTTCGGGTTCGGGTAGGGTTCAAGTTTGGGTTAGGGTTAGGTTTAGTGTTAGGGTTCGGGTTATGGTTCGGGTTCGGGTTCGTGTTAGGGATAGGGTTCGGGTTAGGGTTAGGTTCCGGTTAGGGTTTGGGTTAGGGTTCGGGTTAGGGTTAGGGTTAGGGTTTGGGTTAGGGTTAGGGTTCGGGTTAGGGTTAGGGTTAGGGTTCGGGTTAGGGTTCGGGTTAGGGTTAGAGTTAGGGTACGGGTTAGGGTTAGGGTTCGGGTTCGGTTTAGGGTTAGATTTAGGGTTAGGGTTCGGGTTAGGGTTCGGGTTAGGGTTAGGGTTCGGGATAGGGTTAGGGTTAGGATTCGGGTTATGGTTAGGGCTCGGGTTAGGGTTAGGGTTAGGATTCGGGTTAGGGTTCGGGTTCGGGTTAGGGTTCGGGTTAGGGTTAGGGTTAGGGTTCGGATTAGGGTTAGGGTTAGTGTTAGGGTTAGAGTTAGGGTTCGGGTTAGGGTTCGGGTTAGGGTTCGGTGTAGGGTTAGGGTTAGGTTTAGGGTTAGGGTTCGGGTTAGGTTTAGGGTTAGGTTAGGATTTGGGTTAGGGTTAGGTTTTAGGGTAAGGGTTAGGGTTAGGGTTAGAGTTAGGTTTAGGGTTAGGGTTCGGGTTAGGGTTAGGGTTAGGGTTAGGGTTCGGGTTAGGGTTAGGGTTCGCGTTAGTGTTAGGGTTAGGTTTAGGGTTAGGGTTAGGATTCGGGTTAGTGTTAGGGTTAGGGTTAGGTTTAGGGTTCGGTTAGGGTTAGGGTTAGGGTTCGATTTAGGGTTAGGTTTAGGGTTAGGGTTAGGGTTCGGGTTAGGGTTAGTGTTAGGGTCGGGTTAGGGTTAGGGTTAGGTTTAGGGTTCGGGTTAGGGTTCGGGTTAAGGTTAGGGTTAGGATTCGGGTTAGGGTTAGGGTTAGGGTTCGGGTTAGGGTTAGGGTTCGTGTTAGGGTTAGGTTTAGGGTTCGGGTTAGGGTTAGGGTTCGGGTTCGGGTTAGGGTTAGGGTTCGGGTTCGGGTTAGGGTTAGGGTTCGAGTTAGGGTTAGGGTTAGGGTTAGGGTACGGGTTAGGGTAAGGGTTCAGGTTCGGGTTAGGGTTAGGGTTCGGGTTCGGGTTCGGGTTAGGGTTAGTGTTAGGGTTAGGGTTAGGGTTCGGATTAGGGTTAGGGGTAGGGTTCGGTTTAGGGTTCGGGTTCGGGTTAGGGTTAGTGTTAGAGTTAGGGTTAGGGTTCGGGTTAGGGTTAGGGTTAGGGTTAGGGTTAGGGGTTAGTGTTAGGGTTAGGTTTCTGGTTAGGTTTAGGGTTAGGGTTAGGGTTAGGGTTCGGGTTAGGGTTAGGTTTAGGGTTCGGGTGAGGGTTAGTGTTAGGTTTACGGTTAGGGTCCGGGTTAGGGTTAGGGTTCGGTGTCGGGTTAGGCTTAGGGTTAGGGTTAGGGTTCGGGTTCGGGTTAGGGTTAGGTTCAGGGTTAGGGTTCGGGTTCGGGTTAGGGTTAGGGTTCGGGTTAGGGTTAGGGTTCGGGTTAGGGTTATGGGTAGGGATCGGGTCGGGTTCGGGTTATGGTTAGGGTTCGGGTTCGGGTTAGGGTTCAGGTTTGGGTTAGGGTTTGGGTTAGGGTTAGGTTTAGGTTTAGGGTTCGGGTTCAGGTTAGGGTTCGGGTTCGGGTTCGTGTTAGGGTTAGGGTTCGGGTTAGGGTTAGGTTCCGGTTAGGGTTAGGGTTAGGGTTCGGGTTAGGGTTAGGGTTAGGGTTTGGGTTAGGGTTAGGGTTAGGGTTAGGGTTAGGGTTAGT
The DNA here is from genome assembly GCA_032313775.1 of Urocyon cinereoargenteus. NCBI lineage: Eukaryota > Metazoa > Chordata > Mammalia > Carnivora > Canidae > Urocyon > Urocyon cinereoargenteus. The sequence continues at coordinate 1,636,337 of JAVLSZ010000071.1, forward strand.
GTTCGGGTTAGGGTTAGGGTTAGGGTTAGGGTTCGGGTTAGGGTTAGGGTTCGGGTTAGTGTTAGGGTTAGGGTTAGGGTTAGGGTTAGGGTTAGGTTTAGGGTTAGGGTTAGGGTTCGGGTTAGGTTTAGGCTTAGGGTTAGGGTTAGGGTTCGGGTTAGGGTTAGGGTTAGTGTTCGAGTTAGGGTTAGGGTTCGGGTTAGGGTTAGGGGTTAGGGTTAGGGTTAGGGTTAGGGTTAGGGTTAGTGTTCGGGTTAGGGTTAGGGTTAGGGTTAGGGTTCGGGTTAGGGTTAGTGTTCGGGATAGTTTTAGGGTTAGGGTTAGGGTTAGGGTTCGGGTTAGGGTTTGTGTTAGGGTTAGGGTTAGGGTTCGGGTTAGGATTAGAGCTAGGTTTCGGGTTAGGGTTCGAGTAGGGTTAGGGTAGGGTTCGGGTTAGGGTTCCGGTTAGGGTTCGGTTTAGGGTTAGGGTTAGGTTTATGGTTCGGGTTAGGGTTCGGGTTAGGGTTAGGGTTAGGATTCGGGTTAGGGTTAGGGTTAGGGTTCGGGTTAGGGTTAGTGTTCGGGTTAGGGTTAGGTTTAGGGTTCGGGTTAGGGTTAGGGTTAGGGTTCGGGTTAGGGTTAGGGTTCGGGTTCGGGTAGGGTTCAAGTTTGGGTTAGGGTTTGGGTTAGGGTTAGGTTTAGTGTTAGGGTTCGGGTTATGGTTCGGGTTCGGGTTCGTGTTAGGGATAGGGTTCGGGTTAGGGTTAGGTTCCGGTTAGGGTTTGGGTTAGGGTTCGGGTTAGGGTTAGGGTTAGGGTTTGGGTTAGGGTTAGGGTTCGGGTTAGGGTTAGGGTTAGGGTTCGGGTTAGGGTTCGGGTTAGGGTTAGAGTTAGGGTACGGGTTAGGGTTAGGGTTCGGGTTCGGTTTAGGGTTAGATTTAGGGTTAGGGTTCGGGTTAGGGTTCGGGTTAGGGTTAGGGTTCGGGTTAGGGTTAGGGTTAGGATTCGGGTTATGGTTAGGGCTCGGGTTAGGGTTAGGGTTAGGATTCGGGTTAGGGTTCGGGTTCGGGTTAGGGTTCGGGTTAGGGTTAGGGTTAGGGTTCGGATTAGGGTTAGGGTTAGTGTTAGGGTTAGAGTTAGGGTTCGGGTTAGGGTTCGGGTTAGGGTTCGGTGTAGGGTTAGGGTTAGGTTTAGGGTTAGGGTTCGGGTTAGGTTTAGGGTTAGGTTAGGATTTGGGTTAGGGTTAGGTTTTAGGGTAAGGGTTAGGGTTAGGGTTAGGGTTAGGTTTAGGGTTAGGGTTCGGGTTAGGGTTAGGGTTAGGGTTAGGGTTCGGGTTAGGGTTAGGGTTCGCGTTAGTGTTAGGGTTAGGTTTAGGGTTAGGGTTAGGATTCGGGTTAGTGTTAGGGTTAGGGTTAGGTTTAGGGTTCGGTTAGGGTTAGGGTTAGGGTTCCAGTTAGGGTTAGGTTTAGGGTTAGGGTTAGGGTTCGGGTTAGGGTTAGTGTTAGGTTCGGGTTAGGGTTAGGGTTAGGTTTAGGGTTCGGGTTAGGGTTCGGGTTAGGGTTAGGGTTAGGATTCGGGTTAGGGTTAGGGTTAGGGTTCGGGTTAGGGTTAGGGTTCGTGTTAGGGTTAGGTTTAGGGTTCGGGTTAGGGTTAGGGTTAGGGTTCGGGTTAGGGTTAGGGTTCGGGTTCGGTTTAGGGTTAGGGTTCGGGTTAGGGTTAGGGTTAGGGTTAGGGTTAGGGTACGGGTTAGGGTAAGGGTTCAGGTTCGTGTTAGGGTTAGGGTTCGGGTTCGGGTTCGGGTTAGGGTTAGTGTTAGGGTTAGGGTTAGGGTTCGGATTAGGGTTAGGGGTAGGGTTCGGTTTAGGGTTCGGGTTCGGGTTAGGGTTAGTGTTAGTGTTAGGGTTAGGGTTCGGGTTAGGGTTAGGGTTAGGGTTAGGGTTAGGGGTTAGTGTTAGGGTTAGGTTTCTGGTTAGGTTTAGGGTTAGGTTTAGGGTTAGGGTTCGGGTTAGGGTTAGGTTTAGGGTTCGGGTGAGGGTTAGTGTTAGGGTTACGGTTAGGGTCCGGGTTAGGGTTAGGGTTCGGTGTCGGGTTAGGCTTAGGGTTAGGGTTAGGGTTCGGGTTCGGGTTAGGGTTAGGTTTAGGGTTAGGGTTCGGGTTCGGGTTAGGGTTAGGGTTCGGGTTAGGGTTAGGTTTCGGGTTAGGGTTATGGGTAGCGATCGGGTTCGGGTTCGGGTTATGGTTAGGGTTCGGGTTCGGGTTCGGTTTAGGGTTCAGGTTTGGGTTAGGTTTTGGGTTAGGGTTAGGTTTAGGTTTAGGGTTCGGGTTCAGGTTAGGGTTCGGGTTCGGGTTCGTGTTAGGGTTAGGGTTCGGGTTAGGGTTAGGTTCCGGTTAGGGTTAGGGTTAGGGTTCGGGTTAGGGTTAGGTTTAGGGTTTGGGTTAGGGTTAGGGTTCGGGTTAGGGTTAGGGTTAGGGTTCGGGTTAGGGTTCGGCTTAGGGTTAGGGTTAGGGTACGGGTTAGGGTTAGGGTTCGGGTTCGGGTTAGGGTTAGGGTTCGGGTTCGGGTTCGGGTTAGGGTTAGTGTGAGGGTTAGGGTTATGGTTCGGATTAGGGCGAGGGGTAGGGTTCGGTTTAGGGTTCGGGTTCGGGTTAGGATTAGTGTTAGAGTTAGGGTTATGGTTCGGGTTAGGGTTAGGTTTAGGGTTAGGGGTTAGGGTTAGGGTTAGGTTTCGGGTTAGGTTTAGGGTTAGGGTTAGGGTTAGGGTTCGGGTTAGGGTTAGGTTTAGGGTTCGGGTGAGGGTTAGTGTTAGGGTTACGGTTAGGGTCCGGGTTAGGGTTAGGGTTCGGTGTCGGGTTAGGTTTAGGGTTAGGGTTAGGGTTAGGGTTCGGGTTCGGATTAGGGTTAGGGTTAAGGTTAGGGTTAGGGTTTGGATTCGGGGTTAGGGTTAGAGTTAGGGTTCGGGTTAGGGTTCGGGTTAGGTTTTGGATTCGGGTAAGGGCTTAGGGTTCTGGTTCGGGTTAGGTTTAGGGTTAGGGTTCCGGTTAGGTTTAGGGTTAGGGTTCGGGTTAGGGTTAGGGTACGGGTTAGGGTTCGGGTTAGGGTTAGGTTTAGGGATAGGGTTCGGGTTTGGGTTAGGGTTCGGGTTAGGGTTAGGTTTAGGGTTAGGGTTCGGGTTAGGGTTCGGTTTAGGGTAAGGGTTCGGGTTCGGGTTAGGGTTAGGGTTAGGTTTCGGGTTAGGGTTCGGGTTCGGGTTAGGGTTCGTGTTCTGTTAGGGTTAGGGTTAGGGTTAGGGTTAGGGTTAGGTTTAGGGTTAGGGTTCGGGTTAGGTTTAGGCTTAGGGTTAGGGTTCGGGTTAGGGTTAGGGTTAGTGTTCGAGTTAGGGTTAGGGTTCGGGTTAGGGTTAAGGGTTAGGGTTAGGGTTAGGGTTAGGGTTAGTGTTCGGGTAAGGGTTAGGGTTAGGGTTAGGGTTCGGGTTAGGGTTAGGGTTATGGTTTGGGTTCGTGTTCGGGGTAAGGTTAGGGTTCGGGTTCGGGATAGGGTTCGGGTTAGGGTTCGGGTTCGGGTTAGGGTTAGGGTTCGGATTAGGGTTCGGTTTAGGGTTAGGGTTAGGTTTATGGTTCGGGTTAGGGTTCGGGTTAGGGTTAGGGTTAGGATTCGGATTAGGGTTAGGGTTAGGGTTCGGGTTAGG
>JAVLSZ010000071.1:1672500-1677500 GCA_032313775.1 Urocyon cinereoargenteus
TTTAGGGTTAGGGTTCGTGTTAGGGTTCGGGTTAGGTGTCAGGTTAGGGTTAGGGTTAGGGTTCGGGTTCGGGTTAGGGTTAGGGTTAGGGTTCGGTTTCGGGGTTAGGGTTAGGATTCGGGTTAGGGTTCGGGTTAGGGTTAGGGTTCGGGTTCGGGTTAGGGTTAGGGTTCGGGTTTGGGTTAGGGGTAGGTTTCGGTTTAGGGTTCGGGTTCGGGTTAGGTTTAGGGTTAGGGTTCGGGTTAGGGTTTGGGTTCGGGTTAGGGTTAGGGTTAGGTTTAGGGTTCGGGTTAGGGTTCGGGTTCGGGTTAGGTTTAGGGTTAGTTTTAGGGTTAGGGTTAGGTTTAGGGTTAGGGTTCGGGTTAGGTTTAGGGTTAGGTTTAGTGTTAGGGTTCGGGTTAGGGTTAGGGTTAGTGTTCGAGTTAGAGTTAGGGTTCGGGTTAGGGTTAGGGGTTAGGGTTAGGGTTAGGGTTATGGTTAGGGTTAGTGTTCGGGTTAGGGTTTGGGTTAGGGTTAGGGTTAGGGTCCGGGTTAGGATTAGGGCTAGGGTTCGGGTTAGGTTTCGAGTTAGTGTTAGGGTTAGGGTTCGGGTGAGGGTTCTGGTTAGGCTTCGGGTTAGGGTTCGGGTTAGGGTTAGGGTTCGGGTTAGGGTTAGGGTTAGGATTCGGGTTAGGGTTCGGGTTCGGGTTAGGGTTCGGGTTCGGTTTAGGGTTAGGGTTAGGGTTCGGATTAGGGTTAGGGTTAGGGTTAGGGTTAGGGTTAGAGCAGGGTTCGGGTTAGGGTTCGGGTTAGGGTTCGGGTTAGGGTTAGGGTTAGGGTTAGGTTGAGGGTTAGCGTTCGGTTGAGGGTTAGGGTTAGGGTTAGGGTTAGGTTCGGGTTAGGGTTAGGTTTTAGGGTTAGGGTTAGTTTTAGGGTTAGGTTTAGGGTTAGGGTTAGGGTTAGGTTTAGGGTTAGGGTTCGGGTTCGGGTTAGGGTTAGGGTTAGGGTTATGGTTCGGGTTAGGGTTAGGGTTCGTGTTAGGGTTAGGGTTAGGTTTAGGGTTAGGGTTAGGGTTCGGGTTAGGGTTAGGGTTAGGGTTAGGGTTCGGGTTAGGGTTAGGATTAGGGTTCGATTTAGGGTTAGGGTTAGGGTTAGGATTAGGGTTCGGTTTAGGGTTAGGGTTAGGGTTCGGGTTAGGGTTAGGGTTAGGGTTAGGTTTTGGTTTAGCTTTCGGGTTAGGGTTAGGGTTAGGATTCGGGTTAGGGTTAGGGTTAGGGTTCGGATTAGGGTTAGGGTTCGGGTTAAGGTTAGGTTTAGGGTTCGGGTTAGGGTTAGGGCTCGGTTTAGGGTTAGGGTTCGGGTTCGGGTTAGGCTTAGCGTTCGGGTTCGGTTTAGGGTTCAGGTTTGGGTTAGGGTTTGGTTTAGGGTTAGGTTTAGGGTTAGGGTTCGGGTTCGGGTTAGGGTTTGGGTTCAGGTTCGGGTTAGGGTTAGGGTTCGGGTTAGGGTTAGGTTCCGGTTAGGGTTAGGGTTAGGGTTAGGGTTCGGTTTAGGGTTAGGGTTAGGGTTTGGGTTAAGGTTAGGGTTCGGGTTAGGGTTAGTGTTAGGGTTCGGGTTAGGGTTCGGGTTTGGGTTAGGGTTAGGGTTCAGGTTCGGGTTCGGGTTAGGGTTAGTGTTAGGGGTAGGGTTCGGTTTAGGGTTCGGGTTCGGGTTAGGGTTAGTGTTAGGTTTAGGGTTAGGTTTCAGGTTAGGATTAGGGTTAGGGTTAGGGTTAGGGGTTACGGTTAGGGTTCTTGTTATGTTTAGGGTTAGGGTTCGGGTTAGGGTTCGGGTTAGGGTTAGGTTTAGGGTTCAGGTTAGGGTTAGTGTTAGGGTTACGGTTAGGGTTCGGGTTAGGGTTAGGGTTCGGTGTCGGGTTAGGGTTAGGGTTAGGGTTATCGTTAGGTATCGGGTTCGGGTTAGGTTTAGGGTTAGGGTTAGGGTTAGGGTTCGGATTCGGGGTTAGGGTTAGGGTTAGTGTTCCGGTTAGGGTTCGGGTTAGGTTTAGGATTCGGGTAAGGGCTTAGGGTTCGGGTTCTGGTTAGTGTTAGGGTTAGGGTTCCGGTTAGGGTTAGGGTTAGGGTTCGGGTTAGGGTTAGGGTTAGGGTTAGGGTTAGGGTTCGGGTTAGGTTTAGGGTTAGGGTTCGGGTTAGGGTTCGGGTTAGGGTTAGGGTTAGGGTTAGGGTTCGGGTTAGGGTTAGGGTTCGGGATAGGGTTAGGGTTAGGGTTAGGGTTAGTGTTAGTGTTTGGGTTAGGGTTAGGTTTCAGGTTAGGGTTAGGGTTAGGGTTCGGGGTAGGGTTCGGTTTAGGGTTTGGTTTAGGGTTAGGGTTGGGGTTCGGGTTAGATTTAGGGCTAGGTTTCGGGTTAGGGTTCGAGTTAGGGTTCAGTTTAGAGTTCGGGTTAGGGTTCGCGTTAGGGCAAGGGTAGGGTTAGAGTTCGGGTTCGGGTTAGGGTTAGGGTTCGGGTTCGGGTTAGGGTTCGGGTTCGGGTTGGTGTTAGGGTTTAGGGTTCGGGTTAGGGTTGGGGTTAGGGTTCCGGTTAGTGTTAGTGTTAGGTTTCGGGTTAGGGTTAGGGTTAGGGTTCGGGTTAGGGTTAGTGTTAGGGTTAGGGTTCGGGTTAGGGTTCGGGTTAGGGTTAGGGTTAGGGTTAGGGTTAGGGTTAGGGTTAGAGCAGGGTTCGGGTTAGGGTTCGGGTTAGGGTTCGGGTTAGGGTTAGGGTTAGGGTTAGGTTTAGGGTTAGCTTTCGGTTGAGGGTTAGGGTTAGGGTTAGGGTTAGGGTTCGGGTTAGGGTTAGGTTTTAGGGTTAGGGTTAGTTTTAGGGTTAGGTTTAGGGTTAGGGTTAGGGTTAGGTTTAGGGTTAGGGTTCGGGTTAGGGTTAGGATTAGGGTTAGGGTTATGGTTCGGGTTAGGGTTAGGGTTCGTGTTAGGGTTAAGGTTAGGTTTAGGGTTAGGGTTAGGGTTCGGGTTAGGGTTAGGGTTAGGGTTAGGGTTAGGGTTCGGGTTAGGGTTAGGGTTAGGGTTCGATTTAGGGTTAGGGTTAGGTTTAGGATTAGGGTTCGGTTTAGGGTTAGGGTTAGGGTTCGGGTTAGGGTTAGGGTTAGGGTTAGGTTTTGGTTTAGCTTTCGGGTTAGGGTTAGGGTTAGGATTCGGGTTAGGGTTAGGGTTAGGGTTCGGATTAGGGTTAGGGTTCGGGTTAAGGTTAGGTTTAGGGGTCGGGTTAGGGTTAGGGCTCGGTTTAGGGTTAGGGTTCGGGTTCGGGTTAGGCTTAGGGTTCGGGTTCGGGTTAGGGTTCAGGTTTGGGTTAGGGTTTGGTTTAGGGTTAGGTTTAGGGTTAGGGTTCGGGTTCGGGTTAGGGTTTTGGTTCAGGTTCGGGTTAGGGTTAGGGTTCGGGTTAGGGTTAGGTTCCGGTTAGGGTTAGGGTTAGGGTTAGGGTTCGGTTTAGGGTTAGGGTTAGGGTTTGGGTTAAGGTTAGGGTTCGGGTTAGGGTTAGTGTTAGGGTTCGGGTTAGGGTTCGGGTTTGGGTTAGGGTTAGGGTTCAGGTTCGGGTTCGGGTTAGGGTTAGTGTTAGGGTTAGGGTTAGGTTTCGGATTAGGGTTAGGGGTAGGGTTCGGTTTAGGGTTCGGGTTCGGGTTAGGGTTAGTGTTAGGTTTAGGGTTAGGTTTCAGGTTAGGATTAGGGTTAGTGTTAGGGTTAGGGGTTATGGTTAGGGTTCTTGTTAGGTTTAGGGTTAGGGTTCGGGTTAGGGTTCGGGTTAGGGTTAGGTTTAGGGTTCAGGTTAGGGTTAGTGTTAGGGTTACGGTTAGGGTTAGGGTTAGGGTTCTGGTTCGGGGTAGGGTTCGGGTTCGTGTTAGGGTTCGGGTTCTGCTTAGGGTTAGGGTTAGGGTTCGGATTAGGGTTAGGGTTAGGGTTAGGGTTAGGGTTAGGGTTCGGGTTAGGGTTCGGGTTAGGGTTAGTTTTAGGGTTAGGGTTCGGGTTAGGGTTCGGGTTTGGTTTAGGGTTAGGGTTCGGGTTAGGGTTGGGGTTAAAGTTCGGGTTAGGGTTAGGGTTAGGGTTAGGGTTCGTGTTAGGGTTCGGGTTAGGTGTCAGGTTAGGGTTAGGGTTAGGGTTCGGGTTCGGGTTAGGGTTAGGGTTAGGGTTCGGGTTCGGGGTTAGGGTTAGGATTCGGGTTAGGGTTCGGGTTAGGGTTAGGGTTCGGGTTCGGGTTAGGGTTAGGGTTCGGGTTTGGGTTAGGGGTAGGTTTCGGTTTAGGGTTCGGGTTCGGGTTAGTTTTAGGGTTAGGGTTCGGGTTAGGGTTAGGGTTCGGTTTAGGGTTAGGGTTAGGTTTAGGGTTCGGGTTAGGGTTCGGGTTCGGGTTAGGTTTAGGGTTAGTTTTAGGGTTAGGGTTAGGTTTAGGGTTAGGGTTCGGGTTAGGTTTAGGGTTAGGTTTAGTGTTAGGGTTCGGGTTAGGGTTAGGGTTAGTGTTCGAGTTAGAGTTAGGGTTCGGGTTAGGGTTAGGGGTTAGGGTTAGGGTTAGGGTTATGGTTAGGGTTAGTGTTCGGGTTAGGGTTTGGTTTAGGGTTAGGGTTAGGGTCCGGGTTAGGATTAGGGCTAGGGTTCGGGTTAGGGTTCGAGTTAGTGTTAGGGTTAGGGTTCGGGTGAGGGTTCTGGTTAGGCTTCGGGTTAGGGTTCGGGTTAGGGTTAGGGTTCGGGTTAGGGTTAGGGTTAGGATTCGGGTTAGGGTTCGGGTTCGGGTTAGGGTTCGGGTTCGGTTTAGGGTTAGGGTTAGGGTTCGGATTAGGGTTAGGGTTAGGGTTAGGGTTAGAGCAGGGTTCGGGTTAGGGTTCGGGTTAGGGTTCGGGTTAGGGTTAGGGTTAGGGTTAGGTTTAGGGTTAGCGTTCGGTTGAGGGTTAGGGTTAGGTTTAGGGTTAGGGTTCGGGTTAGGGTTAGGTTTTAGGGTTAGGGTTAGTTTTAGAGTTAGGTTTAGGGTTAGGGTTAGGGTTAGGTTT
>JAVLSZ010000071.1:1700000-1702500 GCA_032313775.1 Urocyon cinereoargenteus
GGTTAGGGTTAGGGTTAGGGTTAGGGTTAGGGTTCGGATTAGGGTTAGGGGTAGGGTTCGGTTTAGGGTCCGTGTTCGGGTTAGGGTTAGTGTTAGGCTTAGGGTTAGGTTTCGGGTTAGGATTAGGTATAGGGTTAGGGTTAGGGGTTAGGGTTAGGGTTCTTGTTAGGTTTAGGGTTAGGGTTCGGGTTAGGGTTCGGGTTAGGGTTAGGTTTAGGGTTCAGGTTAGGGTTAGTGTTAGGGTTACGGTTAGGGTTCGGGTTAGGGTTAGGGTTCGGTGTCGGGTTAGGGTTAGGGTTAGGGTTAGGGTTAGGTATCGGGTTCGGGTTAGGGTTAGGGTTAGGGTTAGGGTTAGGGTTCGGATTCGGGGTTAGGGTTAGGGTTAGGGTTCCGGTTAGGGTTCGGGTTAGGTTTAGGATTCGGGTAAGGGCTTAGGGTTCGGGTTCGGGTTAGGGTTAGGGTTACGGTTCCGGTTAGGGTTAGGGTTAGGGTTCGGGTTAGGGTTAGGGTTAGGGTTAGCGTTAAGGTTCGGGTTAGGTTTAGGGTTAGGGTTCGGGTTAGGGTTCGGGTTAGGGTTAGGGTTAGGGTTCGGGTTAGGGTTAGGGTTCGGGTTAGGGTTAGGGTTAGGGTTAGGGTTAGTGTTAGGGTTTGGGTTAGGGTTAGGTTTCGGGTTAGGGTTAGGGTTAGGGTTCGGGTTAGGGTTCGGTTTAGGGTTAGGTTTCGGGTTAGGGTTCTGGTTCGGGTTAGGGTTCGGGTTCGGGTTAGGGTTAGGGTTAGGGTTCGGATTAGGGTTAGGGTTAGGGTTAGGGTTCGGGTTCGGGTTAGGGTTCGGGGACGGGTTAGGGTTAGGTTTTGGGTTAGGGTTCGGGTTCGTGTTAGGGTTCGGGTTCTGGTTAGGGTTAGGGTTAGGGTTCGGATTAGGGTTAGGGTTAGGGTTAGGGTTAGGGTTCGGGTTAGGGTTCGGGTTAGGGTTAGTTTTAGGGTTAGGGTTCGGTTTAGGGTTCGGGTTTGGTTTAGGGTTAGGGTTCGGGTTAGGGTTGGGGTTAAAGTTCGGGTTAGGGTTAGGGTTAGGGTTAGGGTTAGGGTTCGTGTTAGGGTTCGGGTTAGGTGTCAGGTTAGGGTTAGGGTTAGGGTTCGGGTTCGGGTTAGGGTTAGGGTTAGGGTTCGGGTTCGGGGTTAGGGTTAGGATTCGGGTTAGGGTTCGGGTTAGGGTTAGGATTCGGGTAAGGGCTTATGGTTCGGGTTCGGGTTAGGGTTAGGATTCGGGTTAGGGTTAGGGTTCTGGTTAGGGTTATGGTTAGGTTTCGGTTTCGGGTTCGGGTTAGGGTTAGGGTTCGGGTTCGGGTTAGGGTTAGGGTTCGGGTTCGGGTTAGGGTTCGGGTTCGGGTTCGGGTTAGGGTTTAGGGTTCGGGTTAGGGTTAGGTTTAGGGTTCGGGTTAGTGTTAGGGTTAGGTTTCGGGTTAGGGTTAGGGTTCGGGTTAGGGTTAGGGTTAGGTTTAGGGTTCGAGTTAGGGTTCGGGGTAGGGTTAGGGTTAGGGTTAGGTTTAGGGTTAGGGTTAGGTTTAGGGTTAGGGTTCGGGTTAGGGTTAGGGTTCGGGTTCGGGTTAGGGTTAGGGTTCGGGTTTGGGTTAGGGGTAGGTTTCGGTTTAGGGTTCGGGTTCGGGTTAGGTTTAGGGTTAGGGTTCGGGTTAGGGTTAGGGTTCGGGTTAGGGTTAGGGTTAGGTTTAGGGTTCGGGTTAGGGTTCGGGTTCGGGTTAGCGTTAGGGTTAGTTTTAGGGTTAGGGTTAGGTATAGGGTTAGGGTTCGGGTTAGGTTTAGGGTTAGGTTTAGGGTTAGGGTTCGGGTTAGGGTTAGGGTTAGTGTTCGAGTTAGGGTTAGGGTTCGGGTTAGGGTTAGGGGTTAGGGTTAGGGTTAGGGTTAGGGTTAGGGTTAGTGTTCGGGTTAGGGTTTGGGTTAGGGTTAGGGTTAGGGTCCGGGTTAGGATTAGGGCTAGGTTTCGGGTTAGGGTTCGCGTTAGTGTTAGGTTTAGGGTTCGGGTTAGGGTTCGGGTTAGGGTTCGGGTTAGGGTTCGGGTTAGGGTTAGTGTTCGGGTTAGGGTTAGGGTTAGGATTCGGGTTAGGGTTCGGGTTCGGGTTAGGGTTCGGGTTCGGTTTAGGGTTAGGGTTAGGGTTCGGATTAGGGTTAGGGTTAGGGTTAGAGCAGGGTTCGGGTTAGGGTTCGGGTTAGGGTTCGGGTTAGGGTTAGGGTTAGGGTTAGGTTTAGGGTTAGCGTTCGGTTGAGGGTTAGGGTTAGGGTTAGGGTTAGGGTTCGGGTTAGGGTTAGGGTTCGGGTTAGGGTTAGGGTTAGGGTTAGGGTTAGTGTTAGGGTTTGGGTTAGGGTTAGGTTTTGGGTTAGGGTTAGGTTTAGGGTTCGTGTTAGGGTTCGGTTTAGGGTTAGGTTTCGGGTTAGGGTTCTGGTTCGGGTTAGGGTTCGGGTTCGGGTTAGGGTTAGGGTTAGGGTT
>JAVLSZ010000071.1:1725000-1727500 GCA_032313775.1 Urocyon cinereoargenteus
AGGGTTAGGGTTAGGGTTAGGGTTCGTGTTAGGGTTCGGGTTAGGTGTCAGGTTAGGGTTAGGGTTAGGGTTCGGGTTCGGGTTAGGGTTAGGGTTCGGGTTCGGGGTTAGGGTTAGGATTCGGGTTAGGGTTCGGGTTAGGGTTAGGATTCGGGTAAGGGCTTATGGTTCGGGTTCGGGTTAGGGTTAGGGTTCGGGTTAGGGTTAGGGTTCTGGTTAGGATTATGGTTAGGGTTCGGGTTCGGGTTCGGTTTAGGGTTAGGGTTCGGGTTCTGGTTAGGGTTAGGGTTAGGGTTCGGGTTAGTGTTAGGGTTAGGGTTCGGGTTAGGGTTAGGGTTCGGGTTAGGGTTAGGGTTAGGTTTAGGGTTCGAGTTAGGGTTCGGGGTAGGGTTAGGGTTAGGGTTAGGTTTAGGGTTAGGTTAGGTTTAGGTTTAGGGTTCGGGTTAGGGTTAGGGTTCGGGTTCGGGTTAGGGTTAGGGTTCGGGTTTGGGTTAGGGGTAGGTTTCGGTTTAGGGTTCGGGTTCGGGTTAGGTTTAGGGTTAGGGTTCGGGTTAGGGTTAGGGTTCGGGTTAGGGTTAGGGTTAGGTTTAGGGTTCGGGTTAGGGTTCGGGTTCGGGTTAGGTTTAGGGTTAGTTTTAGGGTTAGGGTTAGGTTTAGGGTTAGGGTTCGGGTTAGGTTTAGGGTTAGGTTTAGTGTTAGGGTTCGGGTTAGGGTTAGGGTTAGTGTTCGAGTTAGAGTTAGGGTTCGGGTTAGGGTTAGGGGTTAGGGTTAGGGTTAGGGTTATGGTTAGGGTTAGTGTTCGGGTTAGGGTTTGGGTTAGGGTTAGGGTTAGGGTCCGGGTTAGGATTAGGGCTAGGGTTCGGGTTAGGGTTCGAGTTAGTGTTAGGGTTAGGGTTCGGGTGAGGGTTCTGGTTAGGCTTCGGGTTAGGGTTCGGGTTAGGGTTAGGGTTCGGGTTAGGGTTAGGGTTAGGATTCGGGTTAGGGTTCGGGTTCGGGTAAGGGTTCGGGTTCGGTTTAGGGTTAGGGTTAGGGTTCGGATTAGGGTTAGGGTTAGGGTTAGGGTTAGAGCAGGGTTCGGGTTAGGGTTCGGGTTAGGGTTCGGGTTAGGGTTAGGGTTAGGGTTAGGTTTAGGGTTAGCGTTCGGTTGAGGGTTAGGGTTAGGGTTAGGGTTAGGGTTCGGGTTAGGGTTAGGTTTTAGGGTTAGGGTTAGTTTTAGGGTTAGGTTTAGGGTTAGGGTTTGGGTTAGGTTTAGGGTTAGGGTTCGGGTTAGGGTTAGGGTTAGGGTTAGGGTTATGGTTCGGGTTAGGGTTAGGGTTCGTGTTAGGGTTAGGTTTAGGTTTAGGGTTAGGGTTAGGGTTCGGGTTAGGGTTAGGGTTAGGGTTAGGGTTCGGGTTAGGGTTAGGGTTCGATTTAGGGTTAGGGTTAGGGTTAGGATTAGGGTTCGGTTTAGGGTTAGGGTTAGGGTTCGGGTTAGGGTTAGGGTTAGGGTTAGGTTTTGGTTTAGCTTTCGGGTTAGGGTTAGGGTTAGGATTCGGGTTAGGGTTAGGGTTAGGGTTCGGATTAGGGTTAGGGTTCGGGTTAAGGTTAGGTTTAGGGTTCGGGTTAGGGTTAGGGCTCGGTTTAGGTTTAGGGTTCGGGTTCGGGTTAGGCTTAGCGTTCGGGTTCGGGTTAGGGTTCAGGTTTGGGTTAGGGTTTGGTTTAGGGTTAGGTTTAGGGTTAGGGTTCGGGTTCGGGTTAGGGTTTGGGTTCAGGTTCGGGTTAGGGTTAGGGTTCGGGTTAGGGTTAGGTTCCGGTTAGGGTTAGGGTTAGGGTTAGGGTTCGGTTTAGGGTTAGGGTTAGGGTTTGGGTTAAGGTTAGGGTTCGGGTTAGGGTTAGTGTTAGGGTTCGGGTTAGGGTTCGGGTTTGGGTTAGGGTTAGGGTTCAGGTTCGGGTTCGGGTTAGGGTTAGTGTTAGGGTTAGGGTTAGGTTTCGGATTAGGGTTAGGGGTAGGGTTCGGTTTAGGGTTCGGGTTCGGGTTAGGGTTAGTGTTAGGTTTAGGGTTAGGTTTCAGGTTAGGATTAGGGTTAGGGTTAGGGGTTACGGTTAGGGTTCTTGTTAGGTTTAGGGTTAGGGTTCCGGTTAGGGTTCGGGTTAGGGTTAGGTTTAGGGTTCAGGTTAGGGTTAGTGTTAGGGTTACGGTTAGGGTTCGGGTTAGGGTTAGGGTTCGGTGTCGGGTTAGGGTTAGGGTTAGGGTTATGGTTAGGTATCGGATTCGGGTTAGGGTTAGGGTTAGGGTTAGGGTTAGGGTTCGGATTCGGGGTTAGGGTTAGGGTTAGTGTTCCGGTTAGGGTTCGGGTTAGGTTTAGGATTCGGGTAAGGGCTTAGGGTTCGGGTTCGGGTTAGGGTTAGTGTTAGGGTTAGGGTTAGGGTTCGGGTTAGGGTTAGGGTTAGGGTTAGGGTTAGGGGTTAGGGTTAGGGTTATGGTTCGGGTTAGGGTTAGGGTTAGGGTTTGGGTTAGGTT
>JAVLSZ010000071.1:1752500-1755000 GCA_032313775.1 Urocyon cinereoargenteus
GGTTAGGGTTCTGGTTCGGGTTAGGGTTCGGGTTCGGGTTAGGGTTAGGGTTAGGGTTCGGATTAGGGTTAGGGTTAGGGTTAGGGTTCGGGTTCGGGTTAGGGTTCGGGTTCGGGTTAGGTTAGGTTTTGGGTAAGGGTTCGGGTTCGTGTTAGGGTTCGGGTTCTGGTTAGGGTTAGGGTTAGGGTTCGGATTAGGGTTAGGGTTAGGGTTAGGGTTAGGGTTAGGGTTCGGGTTAGGGTTCGGGTTAGGGTTAGTTTTAGGGTTAGGGTTCGGGTTAGGGTTCGGGTTTGGTTTAGGGTTAGGGTTCGGGTTAAGGTTGGGGTTAAAGTTCGGGTTAGGGTTAGGGTTAGGGTTAGGGTTAGGGTTAGGGTTAGGGTTCGTGTTAGGGTTCGGGTTAGGTGTCAGGTTAGGGTTAGGGTTAGGGTTCGGGTTCGGGTTAGGGTTAGGGTTAGGGTTCGGGTTGGGGTTAGGGTTAGGATTCGGGTTAGGGTTCGGGTTAGGGTTAGGATTCGGGTAAGGGCTTATGGTTCGGGTTCGGGTTAGGGTTAGGTTTCGGGTTAGGGTTAGGTTTAGTGTTCGGGTTAGGGTTAGGGTTCGGGTTAGGGTTCGGGTTTGGGTTAGGGTTTGGGTAGGGTTAGGTTTAGGGTTAGGGTTCGGGTTTGAATTAGGGTTCGGGTTCGTGTTCAGGTTAGGGTTAGGGTTCGGTTTAGGGTTAGGGTTAGGTTTCGTGTTAGGTTTAGGGTTAGGGTTTGGGTTAGGGTTAGGGTTCGGGTTAGGTTTCGGGTTAGGGTTCGGGTTCGGGTTCGGGTTAGGGTTCGGGTTAGGGTTTGGTTTAGGGTTAGGGTTCGGTTAGGGTTAGGGTTCGGGTTAGGTTTAGGGTTCGGGTTCGGTTTAGGCTTAGGGTTCGGGTTCGCGTTAGGGTTAGTGTTAGGGTTAGGGTTAGGGTTCGGATTAGGGTTAGGGTTAGGGTTAGGGTTAGGTGTTAGGGTTAGGGTTATGGTTCGGGTTAGGGTTAGGGTTAGGGTTTGGGTTAGTTTTCTGTTTAGGGTTCGGGTTCGGGTTAGGGTTAGGGTTAGGTTTCGGGTTAGGGTTAGGGTTTGGGTTAGGGTTAGGGTTAGGGTTCGGGTTAGGGTTCGGGTTAGGGCTAGGGTTAGGGTTCGGGTTAGGTTTCGGGTTCGTGTTAGGGTTCGGGTTCGGTTTAGGGTTAGGTTTAGGGTTCGGGTTAGGGTTAGGTTTAGGGTTAGGGTTAGGGTTCGGTTTAGGGTTAGCGTTAGGGTTCGGGTTAGGGTTCGGGTTAGGGTTCGGGTTAGGCTTCGGGTTAGGGTTCGGGTTAGGGTTCGGGTTAGGGTTCGGGTTCGGGTTAGGGTTCGGGTTAGGGTTCGGGTTAGGGTTAGGGTTAGGTTTAGGGTTAGGGTTTGGGTTAGGGTTCGGGTTAGGGTTCGGGTTCGGGTTAGTGTTCGGGTTAGGGTTAGGGTTAGGGTTCGGGTTAGGGTTCGGGTTAGGGTTCGGGTTAGGGTTCGTGTTCGGGTTAGGGTTCGGGTTAGGGTTAGGGTTAGGGTTAGGTTTCGGGTTAGGGTTAGGGTTAATGTTCGAGTTAGGGTTAGGGTTCGGGTTAGGGTTAGGTGTTAGGTTTAGGGTTAGGGTTAGGGTTAGGGTTAGGGTTAGTGTTCGGGTTAGGGTTAGGGTTAGGGTTAGGGTTCGGGTTAGGGTTAGGGTTAGGTTTAGGGTTCGTGTTATGGTTAGGGTTATGGTTTGGGTTCTGGTTCGGGGTAA
This sequence comes from Urocyon cinereoargenteus, assembly GCA_032313775.1. NCBI lineage: Eukaryota > Metazoa > Chordata > Mammalia > Carnivora > Canidae > Urocyon > Urocyon cinereoargenteus. The sequence continues at coordinate 1,754,277 of JAVLSZ010000071.1, forward strand.
GGTTAGGGTTCGGGTTCGGGTTAGGGTTCGGGTTCGGGTTCAGGTTAGGGGTTAGTGTTAGGGTTAGGGTTAGGGTTAGGGTTCGGGTTAGGGTTAGGGTTAGGGTTAGGGTTAGGGTTTCGGTTAGGGTTTGGTTTAGTGTTAGGGTTAATGTTTGGGTTAGGGTTAGGGCTAGGGTTCAGGTTAGGGTTCGGGTTAGGGTTAGGGTTCGGGTTAGGTGTCGGGTTAGGGTTCGGGTTAGGGTTCGGGTTAGGGTTAGGGTTCGGGTTAGGTTTAGGTTTAGGGTTCAGGTTAGGGTTCGGGTTCGGGTTAGGGTTCGGGTTCAGGTTAGGGTTCGGGTTAGGGTTAGGGTTAGGTTTCGGGTTAGGGTTCGGGTTCGGGTTAGGGTTCGGTTTCGGGTTAGGGTTAGGTTTCGGGTTAGGGTTCGGGTTCGGGTTAGTGTTCGGGTTCGGGTTAGGGTTAGGGTTAGGGTTCGGATTAGGGTTAGGGTTAGTGTTAGGGTTAGGGTTCGTTTTAGGGTTCGGGTTAGGGTTAGGTTTAGGGTTAGGGTTCGGGTTAGGGTGAGGTTTAGGGTTAGGGTTAGGGTTCGGGTTAGGGTTCGGGTTAAGGTTCGGGTTAGGGTTAGGGTTAGGGTTAGGGTTAGGTTTCGTGTTAGGGTTCGGGTTAGGTTTCTGGTTAGGGTTAGGCTTAGGGTTCGGGTTCGGGTTAGGGTTAGGGTTAGGGT
>JAVLSZ010000071.1:1775000-1777500 GCA_032313775.1 Urocyon cinereoargenteus
TGGTTTAGGGTTAGGGTTCGGGTTAGGGTTGGGGTTAAAGTTCGGGTGAGGGTTAGGGTTAGGGTTCGGGTTCGGGTTGGGTTAGGGTTAGGGTTCGGGTTCGGGGTTAGGGTTAGGATTCGGGTTAGGGTTCGGGTTAGGGTTAGGATTCGGGTAAGGGCTTATGGTTCGGGTTCGGGTTAGGGTTAGGGTTCGGGTTAGGGTTAGGGTTCTGGTTAGGGTTATGGTTAGGTTTCGGGTTCGGGTTCGGGTTAGGGTTAGGGATCGGTTTCGGGTTAGGGTTAGGGTTTTGGTTCGGGTTAGGGTTCGGGTTCGGGTTCGGGTTAGGGTTTAGGGTTCGGGTTAGGGTTAGGGTTAGGGTTCGGGTTAGTGTTAGGGTGAGGTTTCGGGTTAGGGTTAGGGTTCGGGTTAGGGTTAGGGTTAGGTTTAGGGTTCGGGTTAGGGTTCGGGGTAGGGTTAGGGTTAGGGTTAGGTTTAGGGTTAGGGTTAGGTTTAGGGTTAGGGTTCGGGTTAGGGTTAGGGTTCGGGTTCGGGTTAGGGTTAGGGTTCGGGTTTGGGTTAGGGGTAGGTTTCGGTTTAGGGTTCGGGTTCGGGTTAGGTTTAGGGTTAGGGTTCGGGTTAGGGTTAGGGATCGGGTTAGGGTTAGGTTTAGGGTTCGGGTTTGGGTTCGGGTTCGGGTTAGGTTTAGGGTTAGTTTTAGGGTTAGGGTTAGGTTTAGGGTTAGGGTTCGGGTTAGGTTTAGGGTTAGGTTTAGGGTTAGGGTTCGGGTTAGGTTTAGGGTTAGTGTTCGAGTTAGAGTTAGGGTTCGGGTTAGGGTTAGGGGTTAGGGTTAGGGTTAAGGTTATGGTTAGGGTTAGTGTTCGGGTTAGGGTTTGGGTTAGGGTTAGGGTTAGGGTCCGGGTTAGGATTAGGGCTAGGGTTCGGGTTAGGGTTCGAGTTAGTGTTAGGGTTAGGGTTCGGGTTAGGGTTCGGGTTAGGCTTCGGGTTAGGGTTCGGGTTAGGGTTCGGGTTCGGTTTAGGGTTCGGGTTCGGGTTAGGGTTAGGGTTAGGGTTAGGGTTCGGATTAGGGTTAGGGTTAGTGTTAGGGTTAGGGTTCGTTTTAGGGTTCGGGTTAGGGTTAGGTTTAGGGTTAGGGTTCGGGTTAGGGTGAGGTTTAGGGTTAGGGTTAGGGTTCGGGTTAGGGTTCGGGTTAAGGTTCGGGTTAGGGTTAGGGTTAGGGTTAGGGTTAGGTTTCGTGTTAGGGTTCGGGTTAGGTGTCTGGTTAGGGTTAGGGTTAGGGTTCGGGTTCGGGTTAGGGTTAGGGTAAGGGTTAGGGTTCGGGTTTGGGGTTAGGGTTAGGGTTAGGGTTCGGGTTAGGTTTTAGGGTTCGGGTTAGGGTTCGGGTTAATGTTAGGTTTAGGGTTCGGTTTAGGGTTAGGGTTAGGGTTTGGGTGAGGGTTAGGGTTCGGTTTCGGGTTAGGGTTTGGGTTAGGGTTCGGGTTAAGTTTGAGGTTAGGGTTCGGTTTAGGGTTCGGGTTAGGGTTCGGGTTAGGGTTAGGGTTCGGGTTAGGGTTAGGTTTAGTGTTCGGGTTAGGGTTAGGGTTCGGGTTAGGGTTCGGGTTTGGGTTAGGGTTTGGGTTAGGGTTAGGTTTAGGGTTAGGGTTCGGGTTTGGGTTAGGGTTCGGGTTCGTGTTCAGGTTAGGGTTATGGTTCGGTTTAGGGTTAGGGTTCCGGTTAGGGTTAGGGTTAGGGTTCGTGTTAGGTTTAGGGTTAGGGTTTGGGTTAGTGTTAGGGTTCGGGTTAGGGTTAGGGTTAGGGTTCGGGTTCGGGTTCGGGTTAGGGTTCGGGTTAGGGTTTGGTTTAGGGTTAGGGTTCGTGTTAGGGTTAGGGTTCGGGTTAGGTTTAGGTTTCGGGTTCGGTTTAGGCTTAGGGTTCGGGTTCGCGTTAGGGTTAGTGTTAGGTTTAGGGTTAGGGTTCGGATTAGGGTTAGGGTTAGGGTTAGGGTTAGGTGTTAGGGTTAGGGTTATGGTTCGGGTTAGGGTTAGGGTTAGGGTTTGGGTAAGTTTTCGGTTTAGGGTTCGGGTTCGGGTTAGGGTTAGGGTTAGGTTTCGGGTTAGGGTTAGGGTTTGGGTTAGGGTTAGGTTTAGGGTTCGGGTTAGGGTTCGGGTTAGGGTTAGGGTTAGGGTTAGGGTTAGGTTTAGGGTTAGGGTTCGGGTTAGGTTTAGGGTTAGGGTTAGGGTTAGGGTTCGGGTTAGGGTTAGGGTTAGTGTTCGAGTTAGGGTTAGGGTTCGGGTTATGGTTAGGGTTAGGGGTTAGGGTTAGGGTTAGGGTTCGTTTTAGGGTTAGGGTTAGGGTTCGGGTTAGGGTTCGGGTTAGGGTTAGGGTTAGGGTTCGGGTTAGGGATAGGGTTAGGGTTAGGGTTAGGGTTAGTGTTCGGGTTAGGGTTAGGATTACGGTTAGGGTTCCGTTTAGTGTTAGGGTTAGGGTTCGGGTTAGGGTTCGGGTTAGGTTTAGTGTTAGG
>JAVLSZ010000071.1:1790000-1792500 GCA_032313775.1 Urocyon cinereoargenteus
GGGTTAGGGTTAGGGTTCGGGTTAGGGATAGGGTTAGGGTTAGGGTTAGGGTTAGTGTTCGGGTTAGGGTTAGGATTACGGTTAGGGTTCCGTTTTAGTGTTAGGGTTAGGGTTCGGGTTAGGGTTCGGGTTAGGTTTAGTGTTAGGTTTAGGGTTCAGGTTAGGGTTAGGGTTAGGGTTAGGGTTAGGGTTCGGGTTAGGGTTAGGGTTAGGGTTCGTGTTAGGGTTCGGGTTAGGTGTCGGTTCAGGGTTAGGGTTAGGGTTCGGGTTCGGGTTCGGGTTAGGGTTAGGGTTAGGGTCGTGTTCGGGGTTAGGGTTAGGGTTAGGGTTAGGGTTCGGGTTAGGGTTCGGGTTAGGTTTAGGATTCGGTTAAGGGCTTAGGGTTCGGGTTCGGGTTAGGGTTAGGGTTAGGGTTCCGGTTAGGGTTAGGGTTAGGGTTCGGGTTAGGGTTAGGGTTCGTTTTAGGGTTCGGGTTAGGGTTAGGGTTCGGTTTAGGTTTAGGTTTAGGGTTCGGGTTAGGGTTCGGGTTCGGGTTAGGGTTCGGGTTCGGTTTAGGGTTAGGGTTAGGGTTCGGGTTAGGGTTAGGTTTAGGGTTAGGGTTAGGGTTAGGGTTCGGGTTAGGGTTAGGGTTAGGGTTCGGGTTAGGGTTCGGGTTTGGTTTAGGGTTAGGGTTCGGGTTAGGGTTCGGGTTAGGGTTCGGGTTAGGGTTCGGGTTCGGGTTAGGGTTCGTGTTAGAGTTAGGGTTAGGGTTAGGGTTAGGTTTAGGGCTGGCGTTCGGGTTAGGGTTAGGGTAGGGTTAGGGTTCGGGTGTGGGTTAGGGTTAGTGTTCGAATTAGGGTTAGGGTTCGGGTTAGGGTTAGGTGTTATGGTTAGGGTTAGGTTTAGGGTTAGGCTTAGTGTTCGGGTTAGGGTTAGGGTTAGGGTTAGGGTTCGGGTTAGGGTTAGGGTTAGGGTTAGGTTTAGGGTTCGGGTTAGGGTTAGGGTTATGGTTTGGGTTCGGTTTCGGGGTAAGGTTACGGTTCGGGTTCGGGTTAGGGTTCGGGTTCGGGTTCGGGTTAGGGGTTAGTGTTAGGGTTAGGGTTAGGGTTAGGGTTCGGGTTAGGGTTAGGGTTAGGGTTAGGGTTCGGGTTAGGGTTTGGGTTAGGGTTAGGGTTAGGGTTCGGGTGAGGGTTAGGGCTATGGTTCGGGTTAGGTTTCGGGTTAGGGTTAGTGTTAGGGTTCGGGTTAGGGTTAGGGTTCGGGTTAGGTTTAGGTTTAAGGTTCGGGTTAGGGTTCGGGTTCGGGTTAGGGTTCGGGTTAGGGTTAGGGTTAGGTTTCGGGTTAGGGTTCGGGTTCGGGTTAGGGTTCGGGTTCGGGTTAGGGTTAGGTTTCGGGTTAGGGTTCGGGTTCGGGTTAGGGTTCGGGTTCGGGTTAGGGTTAGAGTTAGGGTTCGGATTAGGGTTAGGGTTAGGGTTAGGGTTAGGGTTCGGGTTAGGGTTCGTTTTAGGGTTAGGTTTAGGGATAGGGTTCGGGTTAGGGTTAGGGTTAGGGTTAGGGTTCGGGTTAGGGTTCGGGTTAAGGTTCGGGTTAGGGTTAGGGTTAGGGTTTGGTTTAGGGTTCGTGTTAGGGTTCGGGTTAGGTGTCGGGTTAGGGTTAGTGTTAGGGTTCGGGTTCGGGTTAGGGTTAGGGTTAGGGTTAGGGTTCGGGTTTGGGGTTAGGGTTCGGGTTAGAGTTCGGGTTAGGTTTAGGATTCGGGTAAGGGCTTAGGGTTCGGGTTCGTGTTAGGGTTAGGGTTCGGGTTAGGGTTAGGGTTCGGGATAGGGTTATGTTTAGGGTTCGGTTTCGGGTTCGGGTTAGGGTTAGGGTTCGGGTTCGGGTTAGGGTTAGGGTTCGTGTTCGGGTTAGGGTTCGGGTTCGGGTTAGGGTTAGGGGTTAGTGTTCGAGTTAGGGTTAGAGTTCGGGTTAGGGTTAGGGGTTAGGGTTAGGGTTAGGGTTAGGGTTAGTGTTCGGGTTACGGTTTGGATTAGGGTTAGGGATAGGGTTCGCGTTAGGATTAGGGCAAGGTTTCGGGTTAGGGTTCGAGTTAGGGTTAGGGTTAGGGTTCGGGTTAGGGTTCGGGTTAGGGTTCGGGTTAGGGTCGGGTTAGGGTTAGGGTTCGGGATAGGGTTAGGGTTAGGATTCGGGTTAGGGTTAGGGTTAGGGTTAGGGTTAGGTTTAGGGATCGGGTTAGGGTTCGGGTTAGGTTTAGGTTTAGGGTTAGGGTTAGGGTTCGGGTTAGGGTTAGGTTTAGTGTGAGGGTTAGGGTTCGGGTTAGGGTTAGGTTTTAGGGTTAGGTTTAGGGTTAGGGTTAGGGTTAGGGTTAGGTTTAGGGTTAGTGTTCGGGTTCGGGTTAGGGTTCGGGTTCGGGTTAGGGTTAGGGTTAGGGTTCGGATTAGGGTTAGGGTTCGTGTTAGGGTTCGGGTTAGGTGTCGGGTTAGGGTTAGGGTTAGGATTCGGGTTCGGGTTCGGGTTAGGGTTAGGG
>JAVLSZ010000071.1:1795000-1797500 GCA_032313775.1 Urocyon cinereoargenteus
TATTGTTAGGGTTAGTGTTCGAGTTAGGGTTAGGGTTTGGGTTAGGGTTAGGGGTTAGGGTTAGGGTTAGGGTTCGGGTTAGGGTTCGGGTTAGTGTTCGGGTTCGGGTTAGGGTTCGAGTTAGGGTTAGGGTTGGGGTTAGGGTTAGGGTTAGGTTTAGGGTTAGGGTTTGGGTTAGTGTTAGGGTTTGGTTTAGGGTTAGGGTTCGGGTTATTGTTAGGGTTAGTGTTCGAGTTAGGGTTAGGGTTCGGGTTAGGGTTAGGGGTTAGGGTGAGGGTTAGGGTTAGGGTTAGTGTTCTGGTTAGGTTTAGGGTTAGGGTTAGGGTTCGGGATAGGGTTAGGGTTATGGTTAGTGTAAGGTTTCGGGTTAGGTTTAGCGTTATGGTTTGGGTTCGCGTTCGGTGTAAGGTAGGGTTCGGGTTCGGTTTAGGGTTCGGGTTCGGGTTCGGGTTAGGGGTTAGAGTTAGGGTTAGGCTTAGGTTAAGGGTTCGGGTTAGGGTTAGGGTTAGGGTTAGGGTTCGGGTTAGGGTTTGGGTTAGGGTTAGGGTTAGGGTTCGGGTTAGGGTTAGGGTAGGGTTCGGGTTAGGGTTCGGGTTAGGGTTAGTGTTAGGGTTCGGGTTAGGTTTCGGGTTAGGGTTCGGGTTAGGGTTCGGGTTAGGGTTCGGGTTAGGGTTAGGGTTCGGGTTAAGGTTAGGTTTAGGGTTCGGGTTAGGGTTCGGGTCCGGGTTAGGGTTCGGGTTCGGGTTAGGGTTAGGGTTAGGTTTAGGGTTAGGTTTAGGGTTAGGGTTCGGGTTCGGGTTAGGGTTCGGGTTCGGGTTAGGGTTAGGTTTAGGGTTCAGATTAGGGTTAGGGTTAGGGTTAGGGTTAGGTTTCGGGTTAGGGTTAGGGTTAGGGTTAGGGTTAGGGTTCGGGTTAGGGTTCGTTTTAAGGTTCGGGTTAGGATTAGGGATAGGGTTTGGGTTAGGGTTCGTGTTAGGGTTCGGGTTAGGTGTCGGTTTAGGGTTACGGTTAGGGTTAGGGTTCGGGTTCGTGTTAGGGTTAGCGTTAGGGTTAGAGTTAGGGTTAGGGTTCGGGTTCGGGGTTAGGGTTATTGTTAGGGTTCGTGTTAGGGATCGGGTTAGGGTTAGGATTCGGGTAAGGGCTTAGGGTTCGGGTTCGGGTTAGGGTTAGGGTTAGTGTTCCGGTTAAGGTTAGGGTTAGGGTTCGGGTTAGGGTTAGGTTTAGGTTTAGGGTTAGGGTTCGGGTTAAGGTTAGGGTTAGGGTTCGGGTTAGGGTTCGGGTTAGGGTTAGGTTTAGGGTTAGGGTTCGGTTTAGGGTTATGGTTCGGGTTAGGGTTAGGGTTAGGGTTAGGGTCGGGTTAGGGTTAGGGTTTGGGTTAGGGTTAGGGTTAGGGTTCGGTTTAGGTTTAGTGTTAGTGTTCGGGTTAGGGTTAGGGTTAGGGTTCGGGTTAGGGTTCGGGTTAGGATTAGGGTTAGGGTTCGGATAAGGGTTCGGGTTAGGGTTACTGTTCGGGTTAGGGTTAGGGTTCGGGTTCGGGTTAGTGTAGGGTTAGGGTTATGGTTCGGGTTAGGGTTAAGGTTAGGGTTCGGGTTCGGGTTAGGGTTAGGGTTCGGGTTAGTGTTCGGGTTAGGGTTCGGGTTAGGGTTCGGGTTAGGTTTCGGGTTAGGGTTAGGGTTCGGGTTCGGGTTAGGGTTAGGGTTCGGGTTAGGGTTAGGGTTAGGTTTCGGTTTAGGGTTCGGGTTCGGGTTAGGGTTAGGGTTAGGGTTCGGGTTAGGGTTATGGTTAGGGTTAGGGTTAGTTTTGGGGTTCGGGTTAGGTTTAGTGTTAGGGTTAGTTTTAGGGATAGGGTTAGGTTTAGGGTTAGGGTTCGGGTTAGGGTTAGGGTTAGGGTTAGGGTTAGGGTTAGGGTTCGGGTTAGGGTTAGGGTTAGTGTTCGGGTTAGGGTTAGGGTTAGGGTTAGGTTTCGGGTTAGGGTTAGGGTTAAGGTTAGGGTTAGGGTTAGGGTTCGATTTAGGTTTAGGGTTATGGTTTGGGTTCGGTTTCGGGGTAAGGTTAGGGTTCGGGTTCGGTTTAGGGTTCGGGTTCGGGTTTGGGATAGGGGTTAGGGTTAGGGTTAGTGTTAATGTTAGGGTTCGGGTTCGGTTTAGGGTTAGGGTTAGGGTTCGGGTTGGGGTTTGGGTTAGGGTTAGGGTTAGGGTTCGGGTTAGGGTTCGGGCTAGGGTTCGGGTTAGGGTTCGGGTTAGGGTTCGGGTTCGGGTAAGGTTTCGGGTTCGGGTTAGGTTTAGGGTTAGGGTTCGGATTAGGGTTAGGGCAGGGTTAGGGTTAGGGTAAGGTTTCGGTTTAGGGTTCGGGTTAGGTTTAGGTTTAGGGTTAGGGTTAGGGTTAGGGTTAGGTTTAGGTTTAGGGTTCGGGTTCGGCTTAGGGTTAGGGTTAGGGTTCGGGTTCGGGTTACGTTTTAAGGTTAGGTTTAGGGTTAGGGTTAGGGTTAGGGTTAGGGGAT
>JAVLSZ010000071.1:1802500-1817500 GCA_032313775.1 Urocyon cinereoargenteus
TAGGGTTAGGGTTAGGGTTAGGTTTAGGGTTCGGGTTAGGGTTAGGGTTATGGTTTGGTTTCGGGTTCGGGGTAATGTTAGGGTTCGGGTTCGGGTTAGGGTTCGGGTTCGGGTTCGGGTTAGGGGTTAGTGTTAGGGTTAGGGTTAGGGTTAGGGTTCGGGTTAGGGTTAGGGTTAGGGTTAGGGTTCGGGTTAGGGTTTGGGTTAGGGTTAGGGTTAGGGTTCGGGTTAGGGTTAGGGCTATGGTTCGGGTTAGGTTTCGGGTTAGGGTTAGTGTTAGGGTTCGGGTTAGGGTTAGGGTTCGGGTTAGGTTTAGGTTTAGGGTTCGGGTTAGTGTTCGGGTTCGGGTTAGGGTTCGGGTTAGGGTTAAGGTTAGGTTTCGGGTTAGGGTTCGGGTTCGGGTTAGGGTTCGGGTTCGGGTTAGGGTTAGGTTTCGGGTTAGGGTTCGGGTTCGGGTTAGGGTTCGGGTTCGGGTTAGGGTTAGAGTTAGGGTTCGGATTAGGGTTAGGGTTAGGGTTAGGGTTAGGGTTCGGGTTAGGGTTCGTTTTAGGGTTAGGTTTAGGGATAGGGTTCGGGTTAGGGTTAGGGTTAGGGTTAGGGTTCGGGTTAGAGTTCGGGTTAAGGTTCGGGTTAGGGTTAGGGTAGGGTTAGGTTTAGGGTTCGTGTTAGGGTTCGGGTTAGGTGTCGGGTTAGGGTTAGTGTTAGGGTTCGGGTTAGGGTTAGGGTTAGGGTTAGGGTTAGGGTTCGGGTTTGGGGTTAGGGTTCGGGTTAGAGTTCGGGTTAGGTTTAGGATTCGGGTAAGGGCTTAGGGTTTGGGTTCGTGTTAGAGTTAGGGTTCGGTTTAGGGTTAGGGTTCGGGATAGGGTTATGTTTAGGGTTCGGTTTCGGGTTCGGGTTAGGGTTAGGGTTCGGGTTCGGGTTAGGGTTAGGGTTCGTGTTCGGGTTAGGGTTCGGGTTCAGGTTAGGGTTAGGGGTTAGTGTTCGAGTTAGGGTTAGAGTTCGGGTTAGGGTTAGGGGTTAGGGTTAGGGTTAGGGTTAGGGTTAGTGTTCGGGTTACGGTTTGGATTAGGGTTAGGGTTAGGGTTCGCGTTAGGATTAGGGCAAGGTTTCGGGTTAGGGTTCGAGTTAGGGTTAGGGTTAGGGTTCGGGTTAGGGTTCGGGTTAGGGTTCGGGTTAGGGTCGGGTTAGGGTTAGGGTTCGGGATAGGGTTAGGGTTAGGATTCGGGTTAGGGTTAGTGTTAGGGTTAGGGTTAGGGTTAGGGATCGGGTTAGGGTTCGGGTTAGGTTTAGGTTTAGGGTTAGGTTTCGGGTTAGGGTTAGGGTTTGGGTTAGGTTTAGGGTTCGGGTTAGGGTTAGGGTTCGGGTTAGGGTTCGGGTTAGGGTTAGGGTTAGGGTTCGGGTTAGGGTTAGGTTTCGGGTTAGGGTTCGGGTTAGTTTTAGGGTCAGGGCTAGGGTTAGGGTTCGGGTTAGGGTTAGGTTTCGGGTTAGGCTTAGGTTTAGGGTTAGGGTTAGGCGTTAGGGTTAGGGTTAGGGTTCGGGTTAGGTTTAGGGTTAGGGTTCGGGTTAGGGTTCGGGTTAGGGTTAGGTTTAGGGTTAGGGTTCGGGTTAGGGTTAGGGTTAGGGTTACGGTCAGGGTTCGGGTTAGGGTTAGGGTTCGGTATCGGGTTAGGTTTAGGGTTAGGTTTAGGGTTCGGGTTCGGGTTAGGGTTCGGGTTAGGGTTAGGGTTAGGGTTCGGATTCGGGGTTAGGGTTAGGGTTAGGGTTCGGGTTAGGGTTCGGGTTAGGTTTAGGATTCGGGTTTGGGTTCGGGTTAGGGTTAGGGTTGGGGTTAGGGTTAGGGTTAGGTTTAGGGTTAGGGTTCGGGTGAGGGTTAGGGTTTGGTTTAGGGTTAGGGTTCGGGTTATTGTTAGGGTTAGTGTTCGAGTTAGGGTTAGGGTTTGGGTTAGGGTTAGGGGTTAGGTTTAGGGTTAGGGTTCGGGTTAGGGTTCGGGTTAGTGTTCGGGTTCGGGTTAGGGTTCGGGTTAGGGTTAGGGTTGGGGTTAGGGTAGGGTTAGGTTTAGGGTTAGGGTTCGGGTTAGTGTTAGGGTTTGGTTTAGGGTTAGGGTTCGGGTTATTGTTAGGGTTAGTGTTCGAGTTAAGGTTAGGGTTCGGGTTAGGGTTAGGGGTTAGGTTTAGGGTTAGGGTTAGGGTTAGTGTTCTGTTTAGGGTTAGGGTTAGGGTTAGGGTTCGGGATAGGGTTAGGGTTATGGTTAGTGTAAGGTTTCGGGTTAGGTTTAGCGTTATGGTTTGGGTTCGCTTTCGGTGTAAGTTAGGGTTCGGGTTCGGTTTAGGGTTCGGGTTCGGGTTCGGGTTAGGGGTTAGAGTTAGGGTTAGGCTTAGGTTTAGGGTTCGGGTTAGGGTTAGGGTTAGGGTTAGGGTTCGGGTTAGGGTTTGGGTTAGGGTTAGGGTTAGGGTTAGGGTTAGGGTTAGGGTTAGGGTAGGGTTCGGGTTAGGGTTCGGGTAGGGTTAGTGTTAGGGTTCGGGTTAGGTTTCGGGTTAGGGTTCGGGTTAGGGTTCGGGTTAGGGTTCGGGTTAGGGTTAGGGTTCGGGTTAAGGTTAGGTTTAGGGTTCGGGTTAGGGTTCGGGTCCGGGTTAGGGTTCGGGTTCGGGTTAGGGTTAGGGTTAGGTTTAGGGTTAGGTTTAGGGTTAGGGTTCGGGTTCGGGTTAGGGTTCGGGTTCGGGTTAGGGTTAGGGTTAGGGTTCAGATTAGGGTTAGGGTTAGGGTTAGGGTTAAGTTTCGGGTTAGGGTTAGAGTTAGGGTTAGGGTTAGGGTTAGGGTTAGGGTTCGGGTTAGGGTTCGTGTTAAGGTTCGGGTTAGGATTAGGGATAGGGTTTGGGTTAGGGTTCGTGTTAGGGTTCGGGTTAGGTGTCGGGTTAGGGTTACGGTTAGGGTTAGGGTTCGGGTTCGTGTTAGGGTTAGCGTTAGGGTTAGAGTTAGGGTTAGGGTTCGGGTTCGGGGTTAGGGTTATTGTTAGGGTTCGTGTTAGGGATCGGGTTAGGGTTAGGATTCGGGTAAGGGCTTAGGGTTCGGGTTCAGGTTAGGGTTAGGGTTAGTGTTCCGGTTAAGGTTAGGGTTAGGGTTGGGGTTAGGGTTAGGTTTAGGTTTAGGGTTAGGGTTCGGGTTAAGGTTAGGGTTAGGGTTCGGGTTAGGGTTCGGGTTAGGGTTAGGATTAGGGTTAGGTTTCGGGTTAGGGTTAGGGTTCGGGTTAGGGTTAGGGTTAGGGTTAGGGTTCGGGTTAGGGTTAGGGTTTGGTTTAGGGTTAGGGTTAGGGTTCGGTTTAGGTTTAGGGTTAGGGTTCGGTTTAGGGTTAGGGTTAGGGTTCGGGTTAGGGTTCGGGTAGGGTTAGGGTTAGGGTTCGGGTAAGGGTTCGGGTTAGGGTTACTGTTCGGGTTAGCGTTAGGGTTAGGGTTCGGGTTAGTGTAGGGTTAGGGTTAGGGTTCGGGTTAGGGTTAGGGTTAGGGTTCGGGTTCGGGTTAGGGTTAGGGTTCGGGTTAGTGTTCGGGTTAGGGTTCGGGTTAGGGTTCGGGATAGGTTTCGGGTTAGGGTTAGGGTTCGGGTTCGGGTTAGGGTTAGGGTTCGGGTTAGGGTTAGGGTTAGGTTTCGGTTTAGGGTTCGGGTTCGGGTTACGGTTAGGGTTAGGGTTCGGGTTAGGGTTATGGTTAGGGTTAGGGTTAGGGTTAGGTTTGGGGTTCGGGTTAGGTTTAGGGTTAGGGTTAGTTTTAGGGATAGGGTTAGGTTTAGGGTTAGGGTTCGGGTTAGGGTTAGGGTTAGGGTTAGGTTTAGGGTTCGGGTTAGGGTTAGGGTTAGTGTTCGGGTTAGGGTTAGGGTTAGGGTTAGGTTTCGGGTTAGGGTTAGGGTTAAGGTTAGGGTTAGGGTTAGGGTTCGATTTAGGTTTTGGGTTATGGTTTGGGTTCGGTTTCGGGGTAAGGTTAGGGTTCGGGTTCGGTTTAGGGTTCGGGTTCGGGTTTGGGATAGGGTTTAGGGTTAGGGTTAGTGTTAATGTTAGGGTTCGGGTTCGGTTTAGGGTTAGGGTTAGGGTTCGGGTTGGGGTTTGGGTTAGGGTTAGGGTTAGGGTTCGGGTTAGGGTTCGGGCTAGGGTTCGGGTTAGGGTTCGGGTTAGGGTTCGGGTTCGGGTTAGGGTTCGGGTTCGGGTTAGGTTTAGGGTTAGGGTTCGGATTAGGGTTAGGGCAGGGTTAGGGTTAGGGTAAGGGTTCGGTTTAGGGTTCGGGTTAGGTTTAGGTTTAGGGTTAGGGTTAGGGTTAGGGTTAGGTTTAGGTTTAGGGTTCGGGTTCGGGTTAGGGTTAGGGTTAGGGTTCGGGTTCGGGTTACGTTTTAAGGTTAGGTTTACGGTTAGGGTTAGGGTTAGTCTTAGGGGTTAGGGTTAGTGTTAGGGTTTGGGTTAGGGTTAGGGTTCGGGTTAGTGCTAGGGTTCGGGTTAGGGTAAGGGTTATTTTTAGGGTTAGGGTTAGGGTTCGGGTTAGGGTTCGGGTTAGGGTTAGGGTTAGGGTTCGGGTTAGGGTTAGGGGTAGGGTTAGGGTTAGGGTTAGGTTTAGGTTTCGGGTTAGGGTTAGGGTTAGGGTTCGGGTTCGGGTTAGGGTTAGGGTTAGGGTTCGAGTTAGTGTTCGGGTTAGGGTTAGGGATAGCATTCGGGTTAGGGTTAGTGTTAGTGTTCGGGTTAGGGTTAGTGTTCGGGTTAGGGTTAGGTTTAGGTTTCGGGTTAGGGTTAGGGTTAGGGTTCGGGTTAGGGTTAGGGTTCGGGTTTGGGTTAGGGTTAGGGTTCGGGTTCGGGTTAGGGTTCAGGTTTGGGTTAGGGTTTGGGTTAGGGTTAGGGTTACGGTTAGGGTTAGGGTTAGGGTTAGTGTTCGGGTTCGGGTTCGGGTTAGGGTTAGGGTTTGGGTTAGGGTTAGGGTTAGGATTCGGGTTAGGGTTAGGTATAGGGTTAGGGTTCGTTTTAGGGTTAGGTTAGGGTTAGGGTTAGGGTTAGGGTTCGGGTTAGGGTTAGGGTTAGTGTTCGAGTTAGGGTTAGGGTTCGGGTTAGGGTTAGGATTCAGGGTTAGGGTTAGGTTTAGTGTTCGGGTTAGGGTTAGGGTTAGGGTTAGGGTTCGGATTCGAGGTTAGCGTTAGGCTTAGGGTTCGGGTTAGGTTTCGGGTTAGGTTTAGGATTCGGGTAAAGGCTTAGGGTTCGGGTTCGGTTTAGGGTTAGGGTTAGGGTTCCAGTTAGGGGTAGGGTTAGGGTTCGGGTTAGGGTTAGGGTTAGGGTTAGGGTTTGGGTTCGGGTTAGGTTTAGGGTTAGGGTTCGGGTTAGGGTTCGGGTTAGGGTTAGGGTTAGGGTTAGGGTTCGGGTTAGGTTTAGGGTTCGGGTTAGGGTTAGGGTTAGTGTTAGGGTTCGGGTTAGGGTTAGGGTTAGGGTTAGTGTTCGGGTTAGGGTTCGGGTTCGGGTTAGGGTTCGGGTTCGATTTAGAGTTAGGGTTAGGGTTCGGGTTAGGGTTACGGTTAGGGTTAGGGTTCGGGTTAGGGTTAGGGTTAGGGTTCGGGTTAGGGTTCGGGTTAGGGTTAGGGTTAGGTTTCGGGTTAGGGTTCAGGTTAGGGTTCGGGTTCGGGATAGGTTTCGGTTAGGTTTCGGGTTAGGGTTGGGGTTAGGGTTAGGGTTAGGTTTAGGGTTAGGGTTCGGGTTAGGTTTAGGGTTAGGGTTAGGGTTAGGGTTCGGGTTATTGTTAGGGTTAGTGTTCGAGTTAGGGTTAGGGTTCGGTTTAGGGTTAGGGGTTAGTTTTAGGGTTAGGGTTAGGGTTAGGGCTAGTGTTCGGGTTAGGGTTAGGGTTAGGGTTAGGGTTCGGGTTCGGGATAGGGTTCGGTTAGGTTTCGGGTTAGGGTTGGGGTTAGGGTTAGGGTTAGGTTTGGAGTTAGGGTTCGGGTTAGGGTTAGGGTTATGGTTAGTGTTAGGGTTCGGGTTAGGTTTAGCGTTATGGTTTGGGTTTGGGTTCGGGGTAAGGTTAGGGTTCGGGTTCGGTTTAGGGTTCGGGTTCGGGTTCGGGTTAGGGGTTAGAGTTAGGGTTAGGGTTAGGTTTAGGGTTCGGGTTAGGGTTAGGGTTCGGGTTAGGGTTCGGGTTTGGGTTAGGTATCGGGTAAGGTCTTAGGGTTCGGTTTCGGGTTAGGGTTAGGGTTAGGGTTCCGGTTAGGGTTAGGGTTAGGGTTCGGGTTAGGGTTAGGGTTAGGGTTAGGTTTCGGGTTAGGGTTAGGGTTAGGGTTCGGGTTAGGGTTAGGGTTAGGTTTAGGGTTCGGGTTAGGGTTAGGGTTCGGGTTAGGGTTAGGGTTAGGGTTCGGGTTAGGGTTCGGGTTAGGGTTACGATTAGGGTTCGGGTTAGGATTCGGGTTAGGGTTAGGGTTCGGGTTAGGGTTAGAGTTAGGGTTCGGGTTAGGGTTCGGGTTCGGGTTAGGTTTCGGGTTCGGTTTAGGGTTAGGGTTAGGGTTCGTGTTAGGGTTAATTTTAGGGTTAGGGTTCGGGTTAGGGTTAGGGTTAGGGTTCGGGTTAGGGTTAGGGTTAGGGTTCGGGTTAGGGTTCGGGTTAGGGTTCGGGTTAGGGTTGGGTTAGGGTTAGGGTTAGGGATCGGTTTAGGGTTATGTTTCAGGTTAGGGCTAGGGTTCGGGTTAGGGTTATGGTTAGGGTTCGGGTTCGGGTTTGGGTTAGGATTAGGGTTCGGGTTCGGTTTAGGGTTAGGGTTCGGGTTAGGGTTCGGGTTCGGGTTAGGGTTAGGGGTTAGGGTTCGGGTTAGGGTTAGGGTTAGGTTTCGGGTTAGGTTTAGGGTTAGGGTTAGGGTTAGGTTTCGGTTTAGGGTTAGGGTTAGGGTTCGGGTTAGGGTTAGGGTTAGGGTTCGGGTTAGGGTTCGGGTTAGGGTTAGGTTTAGGGTTGGGGTTAGTGTTCGGGTTAGGGTTCGGGTTAGGGTTCGGGTTAGGGTTAGGGTTCGGGTTCGGTTTAGGTTTAGGGTTCGGTTTAGAGTTAGGGTTAGATTTCGGTTTAGGGTTCGGGTTCGGGTTAGGGTTAGGGTTCGGGTTAGGTTTAGAGTTAGGGTTAGGGTTAGGGTTAGGTTTAGGGTTCGGGTTAGGTTTAGGGTTAGGGTTAGGTTTAGGGATAGGTTTAGGTTTAGGGTTAGGGTTCGGGTTAGGGTTAGGGTTAGGGTTAGGGTTAGGGTTAGGGTTCGGGTTAGGGTTAGGGTTAGTGTTCGAGTTAGGTTTAGGGTTCGGGTTAGGGTTAGGTGTTAGGGTTAGGGTTTGGGTTAGGGTTAGGGATAGTGTTCGGGTTAGGGTTAGGGTTAGGGTTAGGTTTCGGGTTAGGTTTAGGGTTAAGGTTAGGGTTAGGGTTAGGGTTCGGGTTAGGTTTAGGGTTATGGTTTGGGTTCGGGTTCGGGGTAAGGTTAGGGTTCGGGTTCGGTTTAGGGTTCGGGTTCGGGTTTGGGATAGGGGTTAGGTTTAGGGTTAGTGTTAGGGTTAGGGTTCGGGTTCGGGTTAGGGTTATGGTTAGGGTTAGGGTTCGGGTTAGGGTTTGGGTTAGGGTTAGGGTTAGGGTTCGGGTTAGGGTTAGGGCTAGGGTTCGGGTTAGTGTTCGAGTTAGGGTTCGGGTTCGGGTTAGGGTTCGGGTTCGGGTTAGGGTTAGGGTTAGGGTTCGGATTAGGGTTAGGGTTAGGGTTAGGGTTAGGGTAAGTGTTCGGGTTAGGGATCGGGTTAGGTTTAGGGTTAGGGTTAGTTTTAGGTTTAGGGTTAGGTTTATGGTTAGGGTTCGGGTTCGGGTTAGGGTTAGGGTTAGGGTTCGGGTTCGGGTTACGTTTTAGGGTTAGGTTTAGGGTTAGGGTTAGGGTTAGGGTTAGGGGTTAGGGTTAGTGTTAGGTTTCGGGTTAGGGTTAGGGTTCGGGTTAGGGTTAGGTTTCGGGTTCGGGTTAGGGTTATTTTTAGGGTTAGGGTTATGGTTCGGGTTAGGGTTCGGGTTAGGGTTAGGGTTAGGGTTCGGGTTAGGGTTAGGGGTAGGGTTAGGTTTAGGGTTAGGGTTAGGTTTCGGGTTATGGTTAGGGTTAGGGTTCGGGTTCGGGTTAGGGTTAGGGTTAGGTTTCGAGTTAGTGTTCGGGTTAGGGTTAGGGATAGGATTCGGGTTAGGGTTAGGGTTAGTGTTCGGGTTAAGGTTAGGTTCGGGTTAGGGTAAGGTTTAGGTTTCGGGTTAGGGTTAGGGTTAGGGTTCGGGTTAGGGTTAGGGTTCGGGTTTGGGTTAGGGTTAGGGTTCGGGTTCGGGTTAGGGTTCAGGTTTGGGTTAGGGTTTGGGTTAGGGTTAGGGTTACGGTTAGGGTTCGGGTTAGGGTTAGTGTTCGGGTTCGGGTTCGGGTTAGTGTTAGGGTTTGGGTTAGGGTTAGGGTTCGGTTTAGGGTTAGGTTTAGGGTTCGGGTTAGGGTTAGGGTTAGGGTTAGGTTTAGGGTTAGGATTCGAGTTAGGGTTCTGGTTCGGGTTAGGGTTAGGTTTCGGGTTAGGGTTAGGGTTAGGGTTAGGGTTAGGTTTAGGGTTAGGGTTCGGGTTAGGGTTAGGTTAGGGTTAGGGTTAGGGTTCGGGTTAGGGTTAGGGTTAGTGTTCGAGTTAGGGTTAGGGTTCGGGTTAGGGTTAGGATTTAGGGTTAGGGTTAGGGTTAGGGTTAGTGTTCGGGTTAGGGTTAGGGTTAGGGTTAGGGTTAGGGTTAGGGTTAGGGTTCGGATTCGGGGTTAGCCTTAGGCTTAATGTTCGGGTTAGGTTTCGGGTTAGGTTTAGGATTCGGGTAAAGGCTTAGGGTCCGGGTTCGGTTTAGGGTTAGGGTTAGGGTTCCGGTTAGGTTTAGGGTTAGTGTTCGGTTT
Source organism: Urocyon cinereoargenteus (assembly GCA_032313775.1). Classification (NCBI taxonomy): domain Eukaryota; kingdom Metazoa; phylum Chordata; class Mammalia; order Carnivora; family Canidae; genus Urocyon; species Urocyon cinereoargenteus. The sequence goes on from JAVLSZ010000071.1 coordinate 1,811,402, forward strand.
AGGGTTAGGGTTAGGGTTAGGGTTAGGGTTCGGGTTAGGCTTAGGGTTAGGGTTCGGGATAGGGTTCGGGTTAGGGTTAGGGTTAGGGTTAGGGTTCGGGTTAGGGTTAGGGTTCGGGTTAGGTTTAGGGTTAGGGTTAGGGTTCTGGTTAGGGTTAGGGTTAGGGTTAGGGTTCGGGTTAGGGTTCTGGTTCGGGTTAGGGTTCGGGTTCGATTTAGGGTTAGGGTTAGGGTTCGGGTTAGGGTTACGGTTAGGGTTAGGGTTCGGGTTAGGCTTAGGGTTAGGGTTCGGGTTAGGGTTCGGGTTAGGGTTAGGGTTAGGGTTCGGGTTAGGGTTCGGGTTAGGGTTCGGGTTTGGGATAGGGTTCGGTTAGGTTTCGGGTTAGGGTTGGGGTTAGGGTTAGGGTTAGGGTTAGGGTTAGGGTTAGGGTTCGGGTTAGGGTTAGGGTTAGGGTTAGTGTTAGGGTTCGGGTTATTGTTAGGGTTAGTGTTCGAGTTAGGGTTAGGGTTCGGGTTAGGGTTAGGGGTTAGTGTTAGGGTTAGGGTTAGGGTTAGGGCTAGTGTTCGGGTTAGGGTTAGGGTTACGGTTAGGGTTCGGGTTAGGGTTAGGGTTATCGTTAGTGTTAGGGTTCGTGTTAGTTTTAGCGTTATGGTTTGGGTTTGGGTTCGGGGTAAGGTTAGGGTTCGGGTTCGGTTTAGGGTTCGGGTTCGGGTTCGGGTTAGGGTTTAGAGTTAGGGTTAGCGTTAGGTTTAGGGTTCGGGTTAGGGTTAGGGTTCGGGTTAGGGTTCGGGTTTGGGTTAGGTATCGGGTAAGGTCTTAGGGTTCGGGTTCGGGTTAGGGTTAGGGTTCGGGTTCCGGTTAGGGTTAGGGTTAGGGTTCGGGTTAGGGATAGGGTTAGGGTTAGGTTTCGGGTTAGGGTTAGGGTTAGGGTTCGGGTTAGGGTTCGGGTTAGGGTTAGGGTTAGGGTTAGGGTTCGGGTTAGGGTTAGGGTTAGGGTTCGGGTTAGGGTTAGGGTTAGGGTTCGGGTTAGGGTTCGGGTTAGGGTTCGGGTTAGGGTTAGGATTAGGGTTCGGGTTAGGGTTCGGGTTAGTGTTAGGGTTAGGGTTAGGGTTAGAGTTAGGGTTCGGGTTAGGGTTCGGGTTTGGGTTAGGTTTCGGGTTCGGTTTAGTGTTAGGGTTCGTGTTAGGGTTCGGGTTCGGGTTAGGGTTAGGGGTTAGGGTTCGGGTTAGGGTTAGGGTTAGGGTTCGGGTTAGGTTTAGGTTTAGGGTTAGGGTTAGGGTTAGGTTTCGGTTTAGGGTTAGGGTTAGGGTTAGGGTTCGGGTTAGGGTTAGGGTTAGGGTTCGGGTTAGGGTTCGGGTTAGGGTTAGGTTTAGGCTTCGGGTTAGAGTTCGGGTTAGGGTTCGGGTTAGGGTTCGGGTTAGGGTTAGGTTTCGGGATCGGATTAGGGTTAGGGTTCGGGTTAGGGTTAGGGTTAGATTTCGGTTTAGGGTTCGGGTTCGGGTTCGGGTTAGGGTTAGGGTTCGTGTTAGGGTTATGGTTAGGGAGAGGGTTAGGGTTCGGGTTCGGGTTAGGGTTAGGGTTCGGGTTAGTGTTCGGGTTAGGGTTCGGGTTAGGGTTCGGGTTAGGTTTCGGGTTAGGGTTAGGGTTAGGGTTCGTGTTAGGGTTCGGGTTAGGTGTCGGGTTAGGGTTACGGTTAGGGTTAGGGTTCGGGTTCGTGTTAGGGTTAGCGTTAGGGTTAGAGTTAGGGTTAGGGTTCGGGTTCGGGGTTAGGGTTATTGTTAGGGTTCGTGTTAGGGATCGGATTAGGGTTAGGATTCGGGTAAGGGCTTAGGGTTCGGGTTCGGGTTAGGGTTAGGGTTAGTGTTCCGGTTAAGGTTAGGGTTAGGGTTCGGGTTAGCGTTAGGTTTAGGTTTAGGTTTAGGGTTCGGGTTAATGTTAGGGTTAGGGTTCGGGTTAGGGTTCGGGTTAGGGTTAGGTTTAGGGTTAGGGTTCGGGTTAGGGTTAGGGTTCGGGTTAGGGTTAGGGTTAGGGTTAGGGTTCGGGTTAGGGTTAGGGTTTGGGTTAGGGTTAGGGTTAGGGTTCGGTTTAGGTTTAGGGTTAGGGTTCGGGTTAGGGTTAGGGTTAGGGTTCGGGTTAGGGTTCAGGTTAGGGTTAGGGTTAGGGTTCGGGTAAGGGTTCGGGTTAGGGTTACTGTTCGGGTTAGGGTTAGGGTTAGGGTTCGGGTTAGTGTAGGGTTAGGGTTAGGGATCGGGTTAGGGTTAGGGTTAGGGTTCGGGTTCGGGTTAGGGTTAGGGTTCGGGTTAGTGTTCGGGTTAGGGTTCGGTTAGGGTTCGGGTTAGGTTTCGGGTTAGGGTTAGGGTTCGGGTTCGGGTTAGGGTTAGGGTTCGGGTTAGGGGTTAGGGTTAGGTTTCGTTTTAGGGTTCGGGTTCGGGTTAGGGTTAGGGTTAGGGTTCGGGTTAGGGTTATGGTTAGGGTTAGGGTTAGGGTTAGGTTTGGGGTTCGGGTTAGGTTTAGGGTTAGGGTTAGTTTTAGGGATAGGGTTAGGTTTAGGGTTAGGGTTCGGGTTAGGGTTAGGGTTAAGGTTAGGGTTAGGGTTCGGGTTAGGGTTAGGGTTAGTGTTCGGGTTAGGGTTAGGGTTAGGGTTAGGTTTCGGGTTAGGGTTAGGGTTAAGGTTAGGGTTAGGGTTAGGGTTCGATTTAGGTTTAGGGGTATGGTTTGGGTTCGGTTTCGGGGTAAGGTTAGGGTTCGGGTTCGGTTTAGGGTTCGGGTTCGGGTTTGGGATAAGGGTTAGGGTTAGGGTTAGTGTTAATGTTAGGGTTCGGGTTCGGTTTAGGGTTAGGGTTAGGGTTCGGGTTGTGGTTTGGGTTAGGGTTAGGGTTAGGGTTCGGGTTAGGGTTCGGGCTAGGGTTCGGGTTAGGGGTTCGGGTTAGGGTTCGGGTTCGGGTTAGGGTTCGGGTTCGGGTTAGGTTTAGGGTTAGGGTTCGGATTAGGGTTAGGGCAGGGTTAGGGTTAGGGTAAGGGTTCGGTTTAGGGTTCGGGTTAGGTTTAGGTTTAGGGTTAGGGTTAGGGTTAGGGTTAGGTTTAGGTTTAGGGTTCGGGTTCGGGTTAGGGTTAGGGTTAGGGTTCGGGTTCGGGTTACGTTTTAAGGTTAGGTTTAGGGTTAGGGTTAGGGTTAGGGTTAGGGGTTAGGGTTAGTGTTAGGGTTCGGGTTAGGGTTAGGGTTCAGGTTAGTGCTAGGGTTCGGTTTGGGGTTAGGGTTATTTTTAGGGTTAGGGTTAGGGTTCGGGTTAGGGTTCGGGTTAGGGTTAGGGTTAGGGTTCGGGTTAGGGTTAGGGGTAGGGTTAGGGTTAGGGTTAGGTTTAGGTTTCGGGTTAGGGTTAGGGTTAGGGTTCGGGTTCGGGTTAGGGTTAGGGTTAGGGTTCGAGTTAGTGTTCGGGTTAGGGTTAGGGATAGGATTCGGGTTAGGTTTAGGGTTAGTGTTCGGGTTAGGGTTAGTGTTCGGGTTAGGGTTAGGTTTAGGTTTCGGGTTAGGGTTAGGGTTAGGGTTCGGGTTAGGGTTAGGGTTCGGGTTTGGGTTAGGGTTAGGGTTCGGGTTCGGGTTAGGGTTCAGGTTTGGGTTAGGGTTTGGGTTAGGGTTAGGGTTACGGTTAGGGTTAGGGTTAGGGTTAGTGTTCGGGTTCGGGTTCGGGTTAGGGTTAGGGTTTGATTAGGGTTAGGGTTCGGGTTAGGGTTAGGGTTAGGGTTCGGGTTAGGGTTAGTTTTAGGGTTAGGGTTCGTTTTAGGGTTAGGTTAGGGTTAGGGTTAGGGTTAGGGTTCGGTTTAGGGTTAGGGTTAGTGTTCGAGTTAGGGTTAGGGTTCGGGTTAGGGTTAGGATTTAGGGTTAGGGTTAGGTTTAGTGTTCGGGTTAGGGTTAGGGTTAGGGTTAGGGTTAGGGTTCGGATTCGGGGTTAGCGTTAGGCTTAGGGTTCGGGTTAGGTTTCGGGTTAGGTTTAGGATTCGTGTAAAGGCTTAGGGTTCGGGTTCGGTTTAGGGTTAGGGTTAGGGTTCCGGTTAGGGGTAGGGTTAGGGTTCGGGTTAAGGTTAGGGTTAGGGTTAGGGTTTGGGTTCGGGTTAGGTTTAGGGTTAGGGTTCGGGTTAGGGTTCGGGTTAGGGTTAGGGTTAGGGTTAGGGTTCGGGTTAGGTTTAGGGTTCGGGTTAGGGTTAGGGTTAGTGTTAGCGTTCGGGTTAGGGTTAGGGTTAGGGTTCGGGTTAGGGTTCGGGTTCGGGTTATAGTTCGGGTTCGATTTAGAGTTAGGGTTAGGGTTCGGGTTAGGGTTACGGTTAGGGTTAGGGTTCGGGTTCGGGTTAGGGTTCAGGTTAGGGTTCGGGTTCGGGATAGGGTTCGGTTAGGTTTCGGGTTAGGGTTGGGGTTAGGGTTAGGGTTAGGTTTAGGGTTAGGGTTCGGGTTAGGTTTAGGGTTAGGGTTAGGGTTAGGGTTCGGGTTATTGTTAGGGTTAGTGTTCGAGTTAGGCTTAGGGTTCGGGTTAGGGTTAGGGGTTAGTTTTAGGGTTAGGGTTAGGGTTAGGGCTAGTGTTCGGGTTAGGGTTAGGGTTAGGGTTAGGGTTCGGGTTCGGGATAGGGTTCGGTTAGGTTTCGGGTTAGGGTTGGGGTTAGGGTTAGGGTTAGGTTTAGGGTTAGGGTTCGGGTTAGGGTTAGGGTTATGGTTAGTGTTAGGGTTCGGGTTAGGTTTAGCGTTATGGTTTGGGTTTGCGGTTCGGGGTAAGGTTAGGGTTCGGGTTCGGTTTAGGGTTCGGGTTCGGGTTCGGGTTACGGGTTAGAGTTAGGGTTAGGGTTAGGTTTAGGGTTCGGGTTAGCGTTAGGGTTCGGGTTAGGGTTCGGGTTTGGGTTAGGTATCGGGTAAGGTCTTAGGGTTCGGTTTCGGGTTAGGGTTAGGGTTAGGGTTCCGGTTAGGGTTAGGGTTAGGGTTCGGGTTAGGGTTAGGGTTAGGGTTAGGTTTCGGGTTAGGGTTAGGTTTAGGGTTCGGGTTAGGGTTCGGGTTTGGGTTAGGGTTAGGGTTAGGGTTCGGGTTAGGGTTAGGGTTCGGGTTAGGTTTAGGGTTAGGGTTCGGGTTAGGGTTCGGGTTAGGGTTACGATTAGGGTTCGGCTTAGGGTTCGGGTTAGGGTTAGGGTTCGGGTTAGGGTTAGAGTTAGGGTTCGGGTTAGGGTTCGTGTTCGGGTTAGGTTTCGGGTTCGGTTTAGGGTTAGGGTTAGGGTTCGGGTTAGGGTTAATTTTAGGTTAGGGTTCGGGTTAGGGTTAGGGTTAGGGTTCGGGTTAGGGTTAGGGTTAGGTTTCGGGTTAGGGTTCGGGTTAGGGTTCGGGTTCGGGTTAGGGTTAGGGTTAGGGTTAGGGATCGGTTTAGGGTTATGTTTCGGGTTAGGGCTAGGGTTCGGGTTAGGGTTATGGTTAGGGTTCGGGTTCGGGTTTGGGTTAGGTTTAGGGTTCGTGTTCGGTTTAGGGTTAGGGTTCGGCTTAGGGTTCGGGTTCGGGTTAGGGTTAGGGGTTAGGGTTAGGGTTAGGGTTAGGGTTAGGTTTCGGGTTAGGTTTAGGGTTAGGGTTAGGGTTAGGTTTCGGTTTAGGTTTAGGGTTAGGGTTCGGGTTAGGGTTAGGGTTAGGGTTCGGGTTAGGGTTCGGGTTTGGTTAGGTTTAGGGTTGGGGTTAGTGTTCGGGTTAGGGTTCAGGTTAGGGTTCGGGTTAGGGTTAGGGTTCGGGTTCGGTTTAGGTTTAGGGTTCGGTTTAGGGTTAGGGTTAGATTTCTGTTTAGGGTTCGGGTTCGGGTTAGGGTTAGGGTTCGGGTTAGGGTTAGAGTTAGGTTTCGGTTTAGGGTTCGGGTTCGGGTTAGGGTTAAGGTTAGGGTTCGTGTTAAGGTTATGGTTAGGGTTAGGGTTAGGGTTAGGTTTAGGGTTCGGGTTAGGTTTAGGGTTAGGGTTAGGTTTAGGGATAGGTTTAGGTTTAGGGTTAGGGTTCGGGTTAGGGTTAGGGTTAGGGTTAGGGTTAGGGTTTGGGTTAGGGTTAGGGTTACGTGTTCGAGTTAGGGTTAGGGTTCGGGTTAGGGTTAGGTG
>JAVLSZ010000720.1:0-22500 GCA_032313775.1 Urocyon cinereoargenteus
GGTTAGGGTACGGGTTAGGGTTAGGGTACGGGTTATGGTACGGTTTAGGGTTAGGGTTCGGGTACGGGTTAGGGTTAGGGTACGGGTACGGGTTAGGGTTAGGGTTAGGGTATGGGTTAGGGTTAGGGTGCGGGTTAGGGTTAGGGTTAGGGTTAGGGCAAGTGTTAGGGTTAGGGTACCGGTTAGGGTTAGGGTACGGGTTAGGGTTAGGGTTAGGGTACGGGTTAGGGTTATGGTACGGGTTAGGGTTAGGTTTAGCGTACGGGTTAGGGGTTAGGGTTAGGGTACGGTTTAGGGTTAGGGTTAGGGCTAGGGTTAGAGTACGGGTTAGGGTTAGGGTACGGGTTAGGGTACGGGTTAGGTTTAGGGTTAGGGTTAGGGTTGGGGTTAGGGTTAGGATAGGGTTAGGGTTAGGGTTAGGGTAAGGGTTAGGGTTAGGGTTAGGGTTAGGGTTAGGGTACGGGTTAGGGTACAGGTTAGAGTTAGGGTTAGGGTTATGGTTAGGGTTAGGGTACGGGTAAGGGTTAGGTTAGGGTTAGGGTTAGGGTTAGGGTGCGGTTAGTGTTAGGGTTAGGGTTAGGATTAGGGTTAGGGTTAGGTTTAGGGTACGGGTTAGGTTTAGGGTTAGGGTTAGGGTACGGTTTAGGGTAAGGGTAGGGTTAGGGTTACGGGTTAGCATGGGGTTGGGTACGGGTAGGGTTAGGGTCAGGGTTTGGGTTAGGGTACGGGGGTAGGGTTAGTGTTTAGGTTTAGGGTTAGGGTTAGGGTACGGGTTAGTGTTAGGGTTAGGGTTAGGATTAGGTTTAGAGTTAGGTTTAGGGTACGGGTTAGGGTTATGGGTTAGGGGTTAGGTTTAGGGTTGGTAGGGTTAGGGTTAGGGTTAGGGTTAGGGTAGGGTAGGGTTAGTGGTTACGGGTTAGGTTAGGGTTAGGTTAGGGTAGGGTTAGGTTTAGATGGTTAGGGTTAGGGTTATGGTTAGGGTACGGGTTAGGGTTAGGGTTAGGGTTAGGGTTAGGTTTAGGTTACGGTTAGGTACGGGTTAGTAGGGTTAGGGTTAGGGTTAGGGTTAGGGTTAGGGTTAGGGTAGGTTTAGGTTTAGGGTTAGGGTTAGGGTAGGTGTTAGGGTTAGGGTTAGGTTTTAGGGTTGGTTGGGTTAGGGTAAGGGTTAGGGTTAGGGTTAGGGTTAGGTTGGTAGGGTTAGGTTTAGGGTTAGGTTTAGGGTACGGGTTAGGTGTACGGGTTAGGGTTAGGGTTAGGGTACGTGTTAGTGTTAGGGTTAGGGGTAGGATTAGGGTTAGGGTTAGGTTTAGGGTACGGTTAGGTTAAGGGTTAGGGTTGGTTAGGGTTAGGGTACGGGTTAGGTTTCGGGTTAGGGTTAGGGTTAGGTTTAGGGTGAGGGTACGGGTTAGGGTTCGGGTTAGCGTTAGGGTTAGGGTACGGGTTAGTGTTAGGGTTAGGGTTAGGATTAAGGTTAGGGTTAGGGTTAGGGTACGGGTTAGGTTAAGGGATAGGGTTAGGGTTAGGGTTAGGGTTAGGGTACGGGTAAGGGTTCGGGTTAGGTTTAGGGTTAGGTTTAGGGTGAGGGTACGGGTTAGGGTACGGGTTAGGGTTAGGGTTAGGTTTAGTGTTAGGGTTAAAGTACGGGTTAGGGTTAGGGTTAGGGTTAGGGTTATTGGTTAGGGGTTAGGGAAAGGTTTAGGGTAAGGGTTAGGGTATGGGTTAGTGTACGAGTTATGGTTAGGGTTAGGGTTAGGGTACGGATTAGGGTTAGGGTTAGGGTTCCGGTAAGGGTTAGGGTTAGGGTTAGGGTACGGGTTAGGGTTAGGGTTAGGGTAAGGGTTAGGGTACGTGATAGGTTTAGGGTACGGTTTAGGGTTAGGTTTAGGGTATGGGTTAGGATTAGGGTTAGGGTTAGGGTTAGGGTACTGGTTAGGGTACGGGTTATGGTTAGGGTACGGTTTAGGGTACGGGTTAGGGTTAGGGTTAGAGTTAGGGTTAGGGTACGGGTTAGGGTTAGGGTACGGGTTAGGGTTAAGGTACGGGTTAGGGTTAGGGTTAGGGTTAGGGTTAGGGTACGGGTTAGGTTTAGGATACGGGTTAGGGTTAGGGTTAGGGTACGGGTTAGGGTTAGGGTTAGGGGTTAGGGTTAGTGTTAGGGTTAGGTTTAGGGTTGGGTTACGGGTTAGGGTTAGGGTACGTGTTAGGGTTAGGGTTAGGTTACGGGTTAGGTTTAGGGTACGGGTTAGGGTTAGGGTACGGGTTAGGGTTAGGTTTAGGGTACTTGTTAGAGTTAGTGTTATGGGTTAGGGTTAGGGTTAGTGTTAGGGTACGGGTTAGGGTAAGGGTTAGGGTACGGGTTAGGGTTAGTGTTAGGGTTAGGGTTAGGGTACGGGTTAGGGTTAGGGTACGAGTTAGGGTTAGGGTTAGTGTACAGGTTAGGGTTAGGTTTAGGGGTTCGTGTAGGGTTAGGGTTAGGGTTATGGTACGGGTGAGGGTTAGGGTTAGGTTTAGGGTTAGGTTTAGGGTAAAGGTTAGGGTTAGTGTACGGGTTAGGGTTAGGGTTAGGGTTAGGGTTAGGAAAGGGTTAAGGTTAGGGTTAGGGTTAGGGTTAGGGTTAGGGTACGGGTTAGTGTTAGGTTTAGGGTTAGGGGTTAGGGGTTAGGGTTAGGGTTAGTGTTAGGTTTAGGGTTAGGGTACGGGTTAGGGTACGGGTTAGGGTTAGGGTACGTGTTAGTGTTATGGTTATGGTTAGGGTTAGGGTACGGGTTAGGGTTAGGGTTAGGGTTAGGGTACGGTTTAGGGTTAGGATACGGGTGAGGGTACGGGTTAGGATTAGGTTTAGGGTTAGGGTTAGGCTTAGGAAAGGGTTAGGGTTAGGGTTAGGGTACGGGTTAGGGTTAGGGTTAGGGGTAGGGTTAGGGTTAGGGTACGGGTTAGGGTTAGGGTACGGGTTAGGGTTAGGGTACGGGTTAGGGTACGGGATAGGGTTAGGGTTAGGGTACGTGTTAGTCTTAGGGTACGGTTACGGGTTAGGGTTAGGGTTAGGGGACGGGTTAGGGTTAGGTTAAGGTTTAGGGTACGGGTTAGGGTTAGGGTTAGGTTTTGGGTACGGGTTACGGTTAGGGTACGGGTTAGGGTTAGGGTTAGGGTACGGGTTAGGGTTAGGGTTAGGGTACGGGTTAGGGTTAGGGTTAGGTTTAGGGTACGGGTTAGGGTTAGGGTTAGGGTTTGGGTACGGGTTAGGGTTAGGGTACGGGTTAGGTTTAGGGTTAGGGTACGGGTTAGGGTTAGGGTTAGGTTTAGTGTTAGTGTTAAAACACGTGTTAGGGTTAGGGTTAGTGTTAGTGTTAGCGTTAGGGGTTAGGGGTTAGTGTTAGGGAAAGGGTTAGGGTTAGGGTTAGGGTACGGGTTAGGGTACGAGTTAGGGTTATGGTTTGGGTGCGGGTACGGGTTAGGGTTAGTGTTAGGGTTCGGGTTGGGGTTAGGTTTAGGGTATGGGTTAGGGTTAGGGTTAGGTTTAGGGTAAGGGTTAGGGTATGGGTTAGGGTACGGTTTAGGGTTAGGGTTAGGTTTAGGGTACGGGTTAGGGTTAGGGTTAGGGTAAGGATTAGGGTTAGGGTACGGGTTAGGGTACGGTTTAGGGTTAGGGTACGGGTTAGTGTACAGGTTAGGGTTAGGTTTAGTTTTAGGGTTAGGGCAAGTTTTAGGGTTAGGGTACCGGTTAGGGTTAGGGTACGAGTTAGGGTTGGGCTTAGGGTACGGGTTAGGGTTAGGGTTAGGGGTTAGTGTTAGGGTTCGGGTTCGGGTTAGGGTACGGTTATGGTTAGGATACGGGTTAGGGTTAGGGTTAGGTTTAGTTTTAGGGTACGGTTTAGGGTTAGGGTACGGATTAGGGTTAGGGTTAGGGTACAGGTTAGTGTTAGGGTTAGGGTTAGAATTAGGTCTAGGGTTAGGTTTAGGGTACGGGTTAGGGTTAGGGTTAGGGTTAGGGTACGGGTTAGTGTTAGGGTTAGGGTTAGGGTTAGGATTAGGGTTAGGGTTAGGTTAGGGTATGGGTTAGGTTAAGGGTTAGGGTTAGGGTTAGGGTTAGGGTTAGGTTACGGGTTAGGGTTCGGGTTAGGGTTAGGGTTAGGTTTAGGGTGAGTCTACGTGTTAGGGTTCGGGTTAGGGTTAGGGTTAGGGTACGGGTTAGAGTTAGGTTACGGGTTAGGGTTAGGGTTAGGGTACCTGTTAGGGTTAGGGTTAGGGTACGGGATAGGATTAGGGTTAGGGTTAGGGTACGGGTTAGGGTTAGGGTTAGGTTTAGTGTATGGGTTAGTGTTAGGGTTAGGGGTTAGGTTTAGGGTATGGGTTAGGGTTAGGGTTAGGGTTAGGGTACGGGTTAGTGTTAGGGTTAGGGTCAGTGTTAGGGTTAAAGTACGGGTTAGGGTTACGGTTAGGGTTAGGGTTAGGGTTATGGGTTAGGGGTTAGGGTTAGGTTTAGGTTTAGCGTTAGGGTATGGGTTAGTGTACGAGTTAGTGTTACGGTTAGGGTTAGGGTACGGGTTAGGGTTAGGGTTAGTGTTAGGGTTAGGGTACGGGTTAGAGTTAGGGTTACGGTAAGGGTTAGGGTACGTTTTAGGGTTAGGGTTAGGGTTAGGTTTAGGGTATGGGTTAGGGTTAGGGTTAGCGTTAGGGTTAGGGTACTGGTTAGGGTACGGGTTAGGGTTAGGGTACGGGTTAGGGTACGGGTTAGGTTTAGGGTTAGATTAGGGTTAGGGTAAGGGTTAGGGTTAGAGTAAGGGTTAGGGTTCGGGTACGGGTTAGGGTTAGGGTTAGGGTTAGGTTTAGGGTTAGGGTACGGGTTAGGGTTAGGGTTAGGTTACGGGTTAGGGTTAGGGTTAGGGTTAGGGTACGAGTTAGGGTTAGGTTTAGGGGTATGTTTAGGGTTAGGCTACGGGTTAGGGTTAGGTTACGGGTTAGGGTTAGGGTACGGGTTATGGTACGGGTTAGGGTTAGGGTTAGGGTACGGGTTAGGGTTAGGTTTAGGGTACGGGTTAGGGTTAGAGTACGGTTTAGGGTACAGGTTAGGGTTAGGGTTAGGGTATGGGTACGGGTTAGGGTTACGGTACGGGTTAGGGTTAGGGTTAGGGTTAGGGTTAGGCTAGGATTAAGGTACGGGTTAGGGTTAGGGGACGGATTAGGGTTAGGTTTAGGGTTATGGTAAGGGTACGGGTTAGGGTTAGGGTTCGGGTTAGGGTTAGGGTTAGGGTTAGGGTACGGGTTAGGGTTAGGTTTAGGGTTAGGGTTAGGAAAGGTTTAGGGTTAGGGTTAGGGTTAGGGTTAGGGTACGGGTTAGGGTTTGGGTTAGGGTTAGGGTAAGTTTTAGGGTACAGGTTAGAGTTTGGTTTAGGGTTAGGCTTAGGGTACGGGTTAGGGTTAGGGTACGGGTTAGGGTTAGGGTTAGGGTTAGGGTTAGGGTTAGGAAAGGGTTAGGGTTAGGGTTAGGGTTAGGGTACGGGTTAGTGTTAGGTTTAGGGTTAGGGGTTAGGGGTTAGGGTTAGGGTTAGTGTTAGGTTGATGGTTAGGGTACGGGTTAGGGTACGGGTTATGGTTAAGGTACGTGTTAGTGTTAGGGTTATGGTTAGTGTTAGGGTACGGGTTAGGGTTAGGTTTACGGTTAGGTTACGGGTTAGGGTTAGGTTACGGGTGAGGGTACGGGTTAGGATTAGTGTTAGGGTTAGGGTTAGGCTTAGGAAAGGGTTAGGGTTAGGGTTAGGGTACGGGTTAGGGTTAGGGTTAGGGGTAGGGTTACGGTTAGGGTACGGGTTAGGGTTAGGTTATGGGTTAGGGTTAGGATACGGGTTAGCGTACGGGTTAGGGTTAGGGTTAGGGTACGTGTTAGTCTTAGGGTACGGGTACGGGTTAGGGTTAGGGTTAGGGTACGGGTTAGAGTTAGGGTAAGGTTTAGGGTACGGGTTAGGTTTAGGGTTAGGATTTGGGTACGGGTAAGGGTTAGGGAACGGATTAGGGTTAGGGTTAGGGTACGGGTTAGGGTTAGGTTTAGGGTTAGGGTACGGGTTAGGGTTAGGGTTAGGGTTAGGGTAGGGTTTAGGTTTAGGGTTAGGGTTAGGGTTAGCATACGGGTTAGGGTACGGGTTAGGGTTGGGGTTAGGGTTTGGGTTAGGGTACGGTTTGGGTTAGGGTTAGGGTTAGGGCAAGGTTTAGGGTTAGGGTACCATTTAGGTTTAGGGTACGGGTTAGGGTTAGGCTTAGGGTACGGGTTAGGGTTAGGGTTTGGGGTTAGGGTTAGGGTTAGGGTTAGGGTACGGGTTAGGGTTAGGTTACGGGTTAGGGTTAGGGTTAGGGTTAGGGTAGGGTTTAGGTTTAGGGTTAGGGTTAGGGTAGCATACGGTTTAGGGTACGGGTTAGGGTTGGGGTTAGGGTTTGGGTTAGGGTACGGTTTGGGTTAGGGTTAGGGTTAGGGCAAGGGTTAGGGTTAGGGTACCGGTTAGGGTTAGGGTACGGGTTAGGGTTAGGGTTAGGGGTTAGGGATAGGGTTAGGGTACGGGTTAGTGTTAGGGTTAGGGTTAGGATTAGGGTTAAGGTTAGGTTTAGGGTTAGGGTTAGGTTTAGGGTACGGGTTAGGTTAAGGGTTAGGGTTAGGGTTAGGGTTAGGGTACGGGTTAGGTTTAGGGTTAGGGTTAGAGTAAGGGTTAGGGTTAGAATACGGGTTAGGGCTGGGTTAGGGTTAGGGTTAGGGTTAGGGTACGGGTTAGGGTTAGGGTTAGGTTTAGGGTTTGGGTTAGGGTATGGGTTAGTGTTAGGTTTAGGGTTAGGATTAGGTTTAGGGTACTGGTTAGTGTACGGGTTAGGGTTAGGGTTAGGGTACGGGTTAGTGTTAGGGTTAGGGTTAGGATTAGGGTTAGGGTTAGGGTTAGGGTTAGGTTAAGGGTTAGGGTTAGGGTTAGGCTTAGGGTTAGGGTACGGTTTAGGGTTCGGGTTAGGGTTAGGGTTAGGTTTAGGGTGAGGGTACGGGTTAGGGTTCGGGTTAAGGTTAGGGTTAGGGTACGGGTTAGGGTTAGGGTTAGGGTTAGGATTAGGGTAAGGGTTAGGGTTAGGGTACGGGTTAGGTTAAGGGTTAGGGTTAGGGTTAGGGTTAGGGTTAGGGTTAGGGTACGGGTAAGGGTTCGGGTTAGGGTTAGGGTTAGGTTTAGGGTGATGGTATGGGTTAGGGTACGGATTAGGGTTAGGGATAGGTTTAGTGTTAGGGTTAAAGTACGGGTTAGGGTTAGGGTTAGGTTTAGGGTTAGGGTTAGTGTTAGGGTTAGGGTATGGGTTAGGGTTAGGGTTAGGGTTAGGGTTAGGATACGGGTTAGGGTACGGGTTAGGGTTAGGGTTAGGGTTAGGTTTAGGGTACGGGTTAGTGTTAGGGTTAGGGTTAGGGTACGGTTTAGGGTTAGGGTTAGGGTTAGGGTTAGGGTTAGGGTACGGGTTAGTGTTAGGTTTAGGGTTAGGATTAGGTTTAGGGTTAAGTTTAGGGTACGGGTTAGAGTTAGGTTTAGGGGTTAGGGTTAGTGTATGGGTTAGGGTTAGGTTTAGGGTTAGGGTTAGGGTACGGGTTAGGGTTAGGATTAGGTTAGTATTAGGCTTAAAGTACGGGTTAGGGTTAGGGTTAGGGTTAGGGTTATGGGTAAGGGGTTAGGGAAAGTTTTAGGGTTAGGGTTAGGGTACGGGTTAGTGTACGAGTTAGGGTTAGGGTTAGGGAACGGGTTAGGGTTAGGGTTAGGGTTAGGGTTAGGGTTAGGGTACGGGTTAGGGTTAGGGTTAGGGTAAGGGTTAGGGTACGGGTTAGGGTTAGGGTTAGGGTTAGGTTTAGGGTATGGGTTAGGGTTAGGGTTAGGTTTAGGGTTAGGGTACTGGTTAGCGTACGGGTTAGGGTTAGGGTACGGGTTAGCGTACGTGTTAGGTTTAGGGTTAGAGTTAGGGTTAGGGTAGGGGTTAGGGTTAGGGTTAGGGTACGGGTTAGGTTTAGGGTACGGGTTAGGGTTAGGTTTAGGGTACGGTTTAGGGTTAGGTTTAGGGGTTAGGGTTAGTGTTAGTGTTATGGTTAGGGTTGGGGTACGGGTAAGGGTTAGGGTACGGGTTAGGGTTAGGTTAGGGTACGGGTTAGGGTTAGGGTTAGGGTTAGGGTTAGGGTTAGGGTACTTGTTAGAGTTAGGGTTAGGGGTTAGGGTTAGTGTTAGTGTTAGGGTACGGGTTAGGGTTAGGGTTAGGGTACGGGTTAGGGTTAGTTTTAGGTTTAGGTTTAGGGTACGGGTTAGGGTTAGGGTACGGGTTAGGGTTAGGGTACGGGTTAGGGTTAGGTTTAGGGGTTAGGGTTAGGGTTAGAGTTAGGGTTAGTGTTATGGTACGGGTTAGGGTTAGTGTTAGGTTTAGGGTTATGTTTAGGTTACGGGTTAGGGTTAGGGTACGGGTTAGGGTTAGGGTTAGGGTTAGGGTTAGGCTTAGGAAAGGGTTAGGGTTAGGGTTAGGGTTAGGGTTAGGGTTAGGGTACGGGTTAGGGTTAGGGTTAGGGTTAGGGGTTAGGGAGTAGGGTTAGGGTTAGGGTTAGGTTTAGGGTTTGGGTACGGGTTAGGGTACGGGTTAGGGTTAGTGTACGTGTTAGTGTTAGGGTTATGGTTAGGGTTAGGGTACGGGTTAGGGTTAGGGTTAAGGTTAGGGTACGGGTTAGGGTTAGGGTACGGGTTAGGGTACGGGTTAGGATTAGGGTTAGGGTTAGGGTTAGGCTTAGGAAAGGGTTAGGGTTAGGGTTAGGGTACGGGTTAGGGTTAGGTTTAGGGCTAGGGTTAGGGTTAGGGTACGGGTTAGGGTTAGGGTACGGGTTAGGGTTAGGGTACGGGTCAGGGTACGGGTTAGGGTTAGGGTTAGGGTACGTGTTAGGTTTAGGGTAGGGGTATGGGTTAGGGTTAGGGTTAGGGTACGGGTTAGGTTTAGGTTAAGGTTTAGGGTACGGGTTAGGTTTAGGGTTAGGGTGTGGGTACGGGTTAGGGTTAGGGTACGGGTTAGGGTTAGGGTTAGGGTACGGGTTAGGGTTAGGGTTAGGGTTAGGGTACGGGTTAGGGTTAGGGTTAGGGTACGGGTTAGGGTTAGGGTTAGGGTTTGGGTACGGGTTAGGGTTAGGGTACGGTTTAGGGTTAGGGTTAGGTTACGGGTTAGGGTTACGTTTAGGGTACAGGTTAGGGTTAGGGTTAGGGTTAGGGTACGGGATAGCGTTAGGGTTAGGGTTAGTGTTAGGGTTAAAGTACGTCTTAGGTTTAGGGTTAGGGTTAGGGTTAGGGTTAGGGGTTAGGGGTTAGTGTTAGGGAAAGGGTTAGGGTTAGTGTTGGGGTACGGGTTAGGGTACGAGTTAGGGTTAGGATTTGGGTTAGGGTACGGGTTAGGGTTAGTGTTAGGGTTCGGGTTGGGGTGAGGGTTAGGGTGTGGGTTAGGGTTAGGGTTAGGGTTAGGGTAAGGGTTAGGGTACGGGTTAGGGTTAGGGTAAGGGTAAGGGTTAGGGTACGGGTTAGGGTTAGGGTTAGGGTTAGGATTAGGGTTAGGGTTAGGGTTAGGGTACGGGTTAGGTTAAGGGTTAGGGTTAGGGTTAGGTTTAGGGTTAGGGTACGGGTTAGGGTTCGGGTTAGGGTTAGGGTTAGGTTTAGACTGAGGGTACGGGTTAGGGTTCGGGTTAGGGTTAGGGTTATGGTACGGGTTAGAGTTAGGTTACGGGTTAGGGTTAGGGTTAGGGTACTGTTTAGGTTTAGGGTTAGGGTACGGGTTAGGGTTAGGGTTAGGGTACGGGTTAGGGTTATGGTTAGGTCTAGGGTACGGGTTAGGGTTAGGGTTAGGGGTTAGGGTTAGGGAATGGGTTAGGTTTAGGTTTAGGGTTAGGGTTAGGTTTAGGGTTTGGGTTAGTGTTAGGGTTAAAGTACGGGTTAGGGTTACGGTTAGGGTTAGGGTTAGGGTTATGGGTTAGGGGTTAGGTTTAGGGTTAGCGTTAGGGTACGGGTTAGTGTACGAGTTAGGGTTAAGGTTAGGGTTAGGGTACGGGTTAGGGTTAGGGTTAGGGTTAGGGTTAGGGTTAGGGTACGGGTTAGTGTTAGGGTAAGGGTAAGGGTTAGGGTACGGGTTAGGGTTAGGGTTAGGGTTAGGTTTAGGGTACGGGTTAGGGTTAGGGTTAGGGTTAGGGTTAGGGCACTAGTTAGGGTACGGGTTAGGGTTAGGGTACCGGTTAGGGTACGGGTTAGGGTACGGGTTAGGGTTAGGGTTAGAGTTAGGGTTAGGGTACGGGTTAGGGTTAGGGTTAGGGTTAGGTTTAGGGTTAGGATACGGGTTAGGGTTAGGGTTAGGCTACGGGTTAGGGTTAGGGTTATGGTTATGGTTAGGGTTAGGGTTAGCGTACGGGTTAGGGATAGGGTAAGGTTTAGGGTTAGGTTTAGGATACGGGTTAGTGTTAGGGTACGGGTTAGGGTTAGGTTTAGGGTAAGGGTTAGGGTTAGGGTTAGGAAAGGTTTAGGGTTATGGTTAGGGTTAGGGTACGGGTTAGGGTTAGGGTTAGGGTACGGGTTAAGGTACGGTTTAGGGTTAGGGTTAGGGTTAGGGTACGGGTTAGGGTTAGCGTTAGGATTAGGGGTTAGGTGTTAGGGTTAGGGTTAGGGTTAGGGTTAGGGTTAGGGTACGTGTTAGTGTTAGGGTTACGGTTAGGGTTAGGGTACGGGTTAGGGTTAGGGTTACTGTTAGGGTTAGGGTACGGGTTAGGGTTAGGTTTAAGGTTAGGTTTAGGGTACGGGTTAGGGTTACGGTATGGGTTAGGGTACGGGTTAGGGTACGGGTTAGGGTTAGGTTTAGGTTTAGGAAAGGGTTAGGGTTAGTGTTAGGGTACGGGTTAGGGTTAGGTTTAGGGGTAGGTTTAGGGTTAGGGTACCGGTTATGGTTAGGGTACGGGTTAGGGTTAGGTTACGGGTTATGGTACGGGTTACGGTTAGGGTTAGGGTACGGGTTAGGGTTAGGGAACGGGTTAGGGTTAGAGAACGGTTTAGGGTACGGGTTAGGGTTAGGGTTAGTGTATGGGTACGGGTTAGGGTTAGGGTACGGGTTAGGGTTAGGGTACGGGTTAGGGTTAGGGTACGGGTTAGGTTTAAGGTACGGGTTAGGGTTAGGGGTCGGATTAGGGTTAGGGTTAAGGTACGGGTCTGGGTTAGGGTTAGGGGTTAGGATTAGGCTTAGGGTTAGTGTTAGGGTTAGGGTACGGGTTAGGGTTAGGGTACGGGTTAGGGTTTGGGTTAGAGTTAGGGTTAGGGTTAACGTACGGGATAGGGTTAGGGTTAGGGTTAGGGTACGGGTTAGGGTTAGGGTACGGGTTAGGGTACGCGTTAGGGTAAGTGTTAGGGTTAGGGGTTAGGGTTAGGGTTATGGTTAGGGTACGGGTTAGGGTTAGGTTTAGGCTTAGGGTTAGGGTTAGGGTACGGGTTAGGGTTAGGTTTAGGGTTAGGGTTAGGTTTAGGGGTTAGGGTTAGGGTTAGGGTACGGTTTAGGGTTAGGGTTAGGGTTAGGGTTAGGGGTTAGGGTTAGGGTTAGGGGTTAGGGTTAGGGTTAGGGTTAGGGTTAGGGTTAAGGTACGGTTTAGGGGTTAGGGTTAGATTAGGGTTAGGGTTAGGGTTAGGGTTAGGGTGTAGGGTTAGGGTTAGGGTACGGGTTAGGGTTAGGGTTAGGGTTAGGGTTAGTGTTAGGGTACGGGTTAGGGTTAGGGTACAGGTTAGGGTTAGGGTTAGGGTACGGGTTAGGGTACGGGTTAGGGTTAGGGTTAGGGTACGTGTTAGGGTTAGGGTTAGTGTTAGGGTTAGGGTTAGGGTTAGGTTTAGGGTTAGTGTTAGGGTTAGGGTACGGGTTAGGGTTAGGGTTAGGGTACGGTTTAGGGTTAGGGTACAGCTAAGAGTACGGGTTAGGGTTAGGGTTAGGGTTAGGGTTCTGGTAAGGGTTAGGTTTCGGGTTACGGTCGGGGTTAGGGTTAGGGTTAGGGTACGGGTTAGGGTTAGTGTTAGGGTTAGTGTTAGGGTTAGGGTACGCGTTAGGTTTAGGGTTAGGGTTAGGGTTAGTGTACGGGTTAGGGTACGGGTTAGGGTACGGTTTAGGTTTAGGGTTAGGGTTAGGGTAAGGGTACGGGTTAGGGTTAGGGTTCGGGTTAGGGTTAGGGTTAGGTTTAGGGTACGGGTTAGGGTTAGGGTTAGGGTTAGGGTTAGGGCAAGGGTTAGGGTACGGGTTAGGGTTAAGGTACGGGTTAGGGTTAGGGTTAGGGTTAGGGCAAGGGTTAGGGTTAGGGTACCGGTTAGGGTTAGGGTACGGGTTAGGGTTAGGTTTAGGGGTTAGGGTTAGGGTGAGGTTTAGGGTACGGGTTAGGGTTAGGGTACGGGTTAGGCTTAGTGTACGGGTTAGGGTTAGGGTTCGGGTTAGGGTTTGTGTTAGGGTTAGGGTACAGGTTAGGGTTAGCGTTAGGGTACGGGTTAGGGTTATGGTACGGGTTAGGGTTAGGTTTAGCGTATGGGTTAGTGTTAGGTTTAGGATTAGGGTTAGGGTACGGGTTAGGGTACGGGTTAGGGTTAGGTTTAGGGTTAGGGTTAGGGTTAGGGTATGCTTTAGGTTAGTGTTAGGGGTTAGGATTATGGTTAGTGTTAGGGTTAGGGTTAGGGTACGGGTTAGGGTACGGGTTAGGGATAGGGTTAGGGTACGGGTTAGGGTACGGGTTAGGGTTAGGGTTAGGGTACGGTTTAGGGTTAGGGTTAGGGTTAGGGTTAGTTTTAGGGTTAGGGTACGGGTTAGGGTTAGGGTACGGGTTAGGGTTATGGTACGGGTTAGGGTTAGGTTTAGCAGACGGGTTAGGGTTAGGGTTAGGTTACGGGTTAGTGTTAGGGTTAGGGCTAGGGTTACAGTATCGGTTAGGGTTAGGTTATGGGTTAGGGTACGGGTTAGGGTTAGGTTTAGGGTTGGGGTTAGGGTTAGGAAAGGGTTAGGGTTAGGGTTAGGGTACGGGTTAGGTTTAGGGTTAGGGTAAGGGTTAGGGTTAGGGTACGCATTAGGTTCAGGGTAGGGGTTAGGTTAGTGTACGTGTTAGGGTTCGGGTTAGGGTTAGGGTGTGGGTTAGGGTTACGGTTAGGGTACGGGTTAGGGTTAGGGTTAGTGTTAGGGTTAGGGTTAGGGTTAGGATACGGGTTAGGGTACGGGTTAGGGTTAGGGTTAGGGTTAGGTTACGGGTTAGGGTTAGGGTTAGGGTTAGGGTTAGGGTACGGGTTAGGGTTAGGGTTAGGGTTAGGATTAGGTTTAGGGTTAGGTTTAGGGTACGGGTTAGGGTTAGTGTTAGGGTTAGGGTACGGTTTAGGGTTAGGGTTAGGGTTAGGGTACGGTTTAGGGTTAGGGTTAGGGTTAGGGTTAGGGTTAGGGTTTGGGTTAGGGTACGGGTTAGGTTTAGTGTTAGGGTTAGGGTTAGGGTTAGGGTACGGGTTAGCGTTAGGGTTAGGGTTAGGATTAGGGTTAGGGTTAGGTTTAGGGTACGGGTTAGGGTTAAGGTTTAGGGTTAGGGTTAGGTTTAGGGTACGGGTTATGTTTAGGGTTAGGGTTAGGGTTATGGTAAGGGTTAATGTTAGGGTAAGTGTTAGGATTAGGTTTAGGGTAGGGTTAGGGTACGGGTTAGTTTAAGGTTTAGGGTTAGGGTTAGGGTACGGGTTAGGGTTAGGGTTAGGGTTAGGGTTAGCGTTAGGGTTAGGATACGGGTTAGGGTTAGTGTTAGGGTTAGGGTTAGGGTTAGGTTACGGGTTAGTGTTAGGGTTAGGGTTAGGATTAGGGTTAGGGTTAGGTTTAGGGTACGGTTTAGGGTTAAGGGTTAGGGTTAGGGTTAGGTTTAGGGTACGGGTTAGTGTTAGAGTTAGGGTTAGGGTTAGGGTAAGGGTCAGTGTTAGGGTTAGGGTTAGGATTAGGGTTAGGGTTAGGGTTAGGGTACGGGTTAGGTTAAGGGTTAGGGTTAGGGTTAGGGTTAGGGTACGGGTTAGGGTTAGGGTTAGGGTTAGGGTAAGGGTTAGGGTTAGAATACGGGTTAGGGCTGGGTTAGGGTTAGGGTTAGGGTTAGGGTACGGGTTAGGGTTAGGGTTAGGTTTAGGGTTTGGGTTAGTGTACGGGTTAGTGTTAGGGTTAGGGTTAGGATTAGGTTTAGGGTACTGGTTAGTGTACGGGTTAGGGTTAGGGTTAGGGTACGGGTTAGTGTTAGGGTTAGGGTTAGGATTAGGGTTAGGGTTAGGGTTAGGGTACGGGTTAGGTTAAGGGTTAGGGTTAGGGTTAGGGTACGTGTTAGGGTTAGGGTTAGGGTTAGGGTAAGGGTTAGGGTTAGAATACGGGTTAGGGCTGGGTTAGGGTTAGGGTTAGGGTTAGGGTTAGGGTTAGGTTAAGGTTTAGGGTTAGGGTTAGGCTTAGGGTTAGGGTACGGTTTAGGGTTCGGGTTAGGGTTAGGGTTAGGTTTAGGGTGAGGTTACGGGTTAGGGTTTGGGTTAAGGTTAGGGTTAGGGTACGGGTTAGGGTTAGGGTTAGGGTTAGGATTAGGGTAAGGGTTAGGGTTAGGGTACGGGTTAGGTTAAGGGTTAGGGTTAGGGTTAGGGTTAGGGTTAGGTTTAGGGTACGGGTAAGGGTTCGGGTTAGGGTTAGGGTTAGGTTTAGGGTGAGGGTACGGGTTAGGGTACGGGTTAGGGTTAGGGATAGGTTTAGTGTTAGGGTTAAAGTACGGGTTAGGGTTAGGGTTAGGGTTAGGGTTAGGGTTAGTGTTTGGGTTAGGGTATGGGTTAGGGTTAGGGTTAGGGTTAGGGTACGGGTTAGGGTTATGGTACGGGTTAGGGTTAGGTTTAGCGTACGGGTAAGTGTTAGGGTTAGGGTACGGGTTAGGGTTAGGGTTAGGGCTAGGGTTAGAGTACGGGTTAGGGTTAGGTTACGGGTTAGGGTACGGGTTAGGGTTAGGGTTAGGGTTAGGTTTGGGGTAAGGGTTAGGAAAGGGTTAGGGTTAGGGTTAGGGTTAGAGTACGGTTTAGGGTTAGGGTTAGGGTTAGGGTACGGTTTAGGTTTAGGGTACAGGTTAGGTTATGGTACGGGTTAGGGTTCGGGTTAGGGTTAGGTTTAGGGTGTGGGTTAATGTTAGGGTACGGGTTAGGGTTAGGGTTAGGGTACGGGTTAGAGTTAGGGTACGGGTTAGGGTTAGGGTTAGGGTTAGGGTTAGGGTTAGGGTTAGGATACGGGTTAGGGTACGGGTTAGGTTTAGGGTTAGGTTTAGGGTTAGGGTTAGGGTACGGGTTAGGGTTAGGGTTACGGTTGGGGTTAGGGTACGGGTTAATGTTAGGGATAGGGTTAGGATTAGGGTTAGGGTTAGGTTTAGGGTACGGGTTAGGGTTAGGGTTAGGGTTAGGGTACGGGTTAGGGTTAGGGTTAGGGTTAAGGTTAGGGTTAGCATACGGGTTAGGGTACGAGTTAGGGTTAGGATTAGGGTTTGGGTTAGGGTACGGGTTAGTGTTAGTTTTAGGGTTAGGGATAGGGTTAGGGGACGGGTTAGTGTTAGGGTTAGGGTTAGGATTAGGGTTAGGGTTAGGTTTAGGGTACGGGTTAGGGTTAAGGGTTACGGTTAGGGTTAGGTTTAGGGGACGGGTTAGGGTTAGGGTTAGGGTTAGGGTTAGGGTAAGGGTTAGTGTTAGGGTTAGGGTTAGGATTAGGGTTAGGGTTAGGGTTAGGGTACGGGTTAGGTTAAGGGTTAGGGTTAGGGTTAGGGTTAGGGTACGGGTTAGGGTTAGGGTTAGGGTTAGGGTTAGGATACGGGTTAGGGTACGGGTTAGGTTTAGGGTTAGGGTTAGGGTTAGGGTACGGGTTAGTGTTAGGGTTAGGGTTAGGGTACGTGTTAGGGTTAGGGTTAGGGTTAGGGTTAGGGTACAGGTTAGTGTTAGGGTTAGGGTTAGGATTAGGTTTAGGGTTAGGTTTAGGGTACGGGTTAGAGTTAGGTTTAGGGGTTAGGGTTAGTGTATGGGTTAGGGTTAGGGATAGGGTTAGGGTTAGGGTACGGGTTAGGGTTAGGATTAGGTTAGTATTAGGGTTAAAGTACGGGTTACGGTTAGGGTTAGGGTTAGGGTTATGGGTTAGGGGTTAGGGAAAGTTTTAGGGTTAGGGTTAGGGTACGGGTTAGTGTACGAGTTAGGGTTAGGGTTAGGGTTAGGGTACGGGTTAGGGTTAGGGTTAGGGTTAGGGTTAGGGTTAGGGTACGGGTTAGGGTTAGGGTAAGTGTTAGGGTACGGGTTAGGTTTAGGGTTAGGGTTAGGTTTACGGTATGGGTTAGGGTTAGGGTTAGGGTTAGGGTTAGGGTTAGGGTACTGGTTAGCGTACAGGTTAGGGTTAGGGTACGGGTTAGGGTACGTGTTAGGGTTAGGGTTAGAGTTAGGGTAGGGTACGGGTTAGGGTTAGGGTTAGGGTACGGGTAAGGGTTAGGGTACGGGTTAGGGTTAGGTTAGGGTACGGGTTAGCGTTAGGGTACGGGTTAGGGTTAGGGTTAGGTTTAGGGTTAGGGTTAGGGTACTTGTTAGAGTTAGGGTTAGGGGTTAGGGTTAGTGTTAGGGTTAGGGTACGGGTTAGGATTAGGGTTAGGGTACGGGTTAGGGTTAGTGTTAGGTTTAGGGTTAGGGTACGGGTTAGGGTTAGGGTACGGGTTAGGGTTAGGGTTAGGGTACGGATTAGGGTTAGGTTTAGGGGTTAGGGTTAGGGTTAGAGTTAGGGATAGTGTTATGGTACGGGTAAGGGTTAGGGTTAGGTTTAGGGTTAGGTTTAGGGTACGGGTTAGGGTTAGGGTACGGGTTAGGGTTAGGGTTAGGGTTAGGGTTAGGCTTAGGAAAGGGTTAGGGTTAGGGTTAGGGTTAGGGTTAGGGTTAGGTTTAGTGTTTGGGTTAGGGTATGGGTTAGGGTTAGGGTTAGGGTTAGGGTACGGGTTAGGGTTATGGTACGGGTTAGGGTTAGGTTTAGCGTACGGGTAAGTGTTAGGGTTAGGGTACGGGTTAGGGTTAGGGTTAGGGCTAGGGTTAGAGTACGGGTTAGGGTTAGGTTACGGGTTAGGGTACGGGTTAGGGTTAGGGTTAGGGTTAGGTTTGGGGTAAGGGTTAGGAAAGGGTTAGGGTTAGGGTTAGGGTTAGAGTACGGATTAGGGTTAGGGTTAGGGTTAGGGTACGGTTTAGGTTTAGGGTACAGGTTAGGTTAGGGTACGGGTTAGGGTTCGGGTTAGGGTTAGGTTTAGGTTGTGGGTTAGGGTTAGGGTACGGGTTAGGGTTAGGGTTAGGGTACGGGTTAGAGTTAGGGTACGGGTTAGGGTTAGGGTTAGGGTTAGGGTTAGGGTTAGGGTTAGGATACGGGTTAGGGTACGGGTT
This sequence comes from Urocyon cinereoargenteus, assembly GCA_032313775.1. NCBI lineage: Eukaryota > Metazoa > Chordata > Mammalia > Carnivora > Canidae > Urocyon > Urocyon cinereoargenteus. Next base: position 17,442 of record JAVLSZ010000720.1, read on the forward strand.
AGGTTTAGGGTTAGGTTTAGGGTTAGGGTTAGGGTACGGGTTAGGGTTAGGGTTAGGGTTACGGTTGGGGTTAGGGTACGGGTTAGTGTTAGGGTTAGGGTTAGGATTAGGGTTAGGGTTAGGTTTAGGGTACGGGTTAGGTTTAGGGTTAGGGTTAGGGTACGGGTTAGGGTTAGGGTTAGGGTTAGGGTTAGGGTTAGGGTTAGCATACGGGTTAGGGTACGAGTTAGGGTTAGGATTAGGGTTTGGGTTAGGGTACGGGTTAGGGTTAGTTTTAGGGTTAGGGATAGGGTTAGGGTACGGGTTAGTGTTAGGGTTAGGGTTAGGATTAGGGTTAGGGTTAGGTTTAGGGTACGGGTTAGGGTTAAGGGTTACGGTTAGGGTTAGGTTTAGGGGACGGGTTAGGGTTAGGGTTAGGGTTAGGGTTAGGGTAAGGGTTAGTGTTAGGGTTAGGGTTAGGATTAGGGTTAGGGTTAGGGTTAGGGTACGGGTTAGGTTAAGGGTTAGGGTTAGGGTTAGGGTACGGGTTTGGTTTAGGGTTAGGGTTAGGGTTAGGGTTAGGATACGGGTTAGGGTACGGGTTAGGGTTAGGGTTAGGGTTAGGGTTAGGGTACGGGTTAGTGTTAGGGTTAGGGTTAGGGTACGGGTTAGGGTTAGGGTTAGGGTTAGGGTTAGGGTACGGGTTAGTGTTATGGTTAGGGTTAGGATTAGGTTTAGGGTTAGGTTTAGGGTACGGGTTAGAGTTAGTTTTAGGGGTAAGGGTTAGTGTATGGGTTAGGGTTAGGGATAGGGTTAGGGTTAGGGTACGGGTGTGGTTTAGGATTAGGTTAGTATTAGGGTTAAAGTACGGGTTACGGTTAGGGTTAGGGTTAGGGTTATGGGTTAGGGGTTAGGGAAAGTTTTAGGGTTAGGGTTAGGGTATGGGTTAGTGTAGGAGTTAGGGTTAGGGTTAGGGTTAGGGTACGGGTTAGGGTTAGGGTTAGGGTTAGGGTTAGGGTACGGATTAGGGTTAGGGTTAGGGTAAGGGTTAGGGTACGGGATAGGTTTAGGGTTAGGGTTAGGTTTACGGTATGGGTTAGGGTTAAGGTTAGGGTTAGGGTTAGGGTACTGGTTAGCGTACGGGTTAGGGTTAGGGTACGGGTTAGGGTACGTGTTAGGGTTAGGGTTAGAGTTAGGGTAGGGTACGGGTTAGGGTTAGGGTTAGGGTACGGGTTAGGTTTAGGGTACGTGTTAGGGTTAGGTTTAGGGTACGGGTTAGGGTTAGGTTTAGGGGTTAGGGTTAGTGTTAGTGTTAGGGTTAGTGTTGGGGTACGGGTAAGGGTTAGGGTACGGGTTAGGGTTAGGTTAGGGTACGGGTTAGGGTTAGGGTACGGGTTAGGGTTAGGTTTAGGGTTAGGGTTAGGGTTAGGGTACTTGTTAGAGTTAGGTTTAGGGGTTAGGGTTAGTGTTAGGGTTAGGGTACGGGTTAGGGTTAGGGTTAGGGTACGGGTTAGGGTTAGTGTTAGGTTTAGGGTTAGGGTACGGGTTAGGGTTAGGGTACGGGTTAGGGTTAGGGTTAGGGTATGGATTAGGGTTAGGTTTAGGGGTTAGGGTTAGGGTTAGAGTTAGGGATAGTGTTATGGTACGGGTTAGGTTTAGGGTTAGGTTTAGGGTTAGGTTTAGGGTATGGGTTAGGGATAGGGTACGGGTTAGGGTTAGGGTTATGGTTAGGGTTAGGCTTAGGAAAGGGTTAGGGTTAGGGTTAGGGTTAGGGTTAGGGTTAGGGTACGGGTTAGGGTTAGGGTTAGGGTTAGGGGTTAGGGGGTAGGCTTAGGGTTAGGGTTAGGTTTAGGGTTAGGGTACTGGTTAGGGTACGGGTTAGGGTTAGTGTACGTGTTAGTGTTAGGGTTATGGTTAGGGTTAGGGTACGTGTTAGGGTTAGGGTTAAGGTTAGGGTACGGGTTAGGGTTAGGGTACGGGTTAGGGTACGGGTTAGGATTAGTGTTAGGGTTAGGGTTAGGCTTAGGAAAGGGTTAGGGTTAGGGTTATGGTACGGGTTAGGGTTAGGTTTAGGGGTAGGGTTAGGGTTAGGGTACGGGTTAGGGTTAGGGTACGGGTTAGGGTTAGGGTACGGGTTAGGGTACGGGTTACGGTTAGGGTTAGGGTACGTGTTAGGTTTAGGGTAGGGGTACGGGTTAGGGTTAGGGTTAGGGTATGGGTTAGGGTTAGGGTAAGGTTTAGGGTACGGGTTAGGTTTAGGGTTAGGGTTTGGGTACGGGTTAGGGTTAGGGTACGGGTTAGGGTTAGGGTTAGGTTACGGGTTAGGGTTACGGTTAGGGTACAGGTTAGGGTTAGGGTTAGGGTTAGGGTACGGGATAGCGTTAGGGTTAGGGTTAGTGTTAGGGTTAAAGTACGTCTTAGGGTTAGGGTTAGGGTTAGGGTTAGGGTTAGGGGTTAGGGGTTAGTGTTAGGGAAAGGGTTAGGGTTAGTGTTAGGGTACGGGTTAGGGTACGAGTTAGGGTTAGGGTGTGGGTTAGGGTACGGGTTAGGGTTAGTGTTAGGGTTCGGGTTGGGGTGAGGGTTAGGGTATGGGTTAGGGTTAGGGTTAGGGTTAGAGTAAGGGTTAGTGTACGGGTTAGGGTACGGGTTAGGGTTAGGGTTAGGTTTAGGGTACGGGTTAGGGTTAGGGTAAGGGTTAGGGTTAGGGTATGGGTTAGGGTACGGGTTAGGGTTAGGGTTCGGGTTACGGTACGGGTTAGGGTTAGGTTTAGGGTTAGGGTTAGGGCAAGGTTTAGGGTTAGGGTACCGGTTAGGGTTAGGGGTCGGATTAGGGTTAGGCTTAGGGTACGGGTTAGGGTTAGGGTTAGGGGTTAGGTTTAGGATTAGGTTTAGGGTTAGGGTACTGGTTAGCGTTAGGGATAGGGGTAGGGTTAGGGTTAGGGTTAGGGTACGGGTTAGGGTTAGGGTACGGGTTAGGGTTAGGGTACGGGTAAGAGTACGGGTTAGGGTTAGGGTTAGGGTTAGGGTTAGGGTACGGGTTAGGTTAAGGGTTTGGGTTAGGGTTAGGGTTAGGGTACGGGTTAGGGTTCGGGTTAGGGTTAGGGTTAGGTTTAGGCTGAGGGTACGGGTTAGGGTTCGGGTTAGGGTTAGGGTTAGGGTTAGGTTTAGGGTACGGTTTAGGTTTAGGGTACGGTTTAGTGTTAGGGTTAGGGTACAGGTTAGTGTTAGGGTTAGGGTAAGGATTAGGGATAGGATTAGATTTAGGGTACGGGTTAGGGTTAGGGTTAGGGTTAGGGTACGGGTTAGTGTTAGGGTTAGGGTTAGGATTAGGGTTAGGGTTAGGGTTAGGGTACGGGTTAGGTTAAGGGTTAGGGTTAGGGTTAGGGTTAAGGTTAGGGTACGGGTTAGGGTTCGGGTTAGGGTTAGGGTTAGGTTTAGGCTGATGGTACGGGTTAGGTTTCGGGTTAGGGTTAGGGTTAGGGTACGGGTTAGAGTTAGGTTACGGGTTAGGGTTAGGGTTAGGGTACTGTTTAGGGTTAGGGTTAGGGTACGGGTTAGGGTTAGGGTTAGGGTACGGGTTAGGCTTATGGTTAGGTTTAGGGTACGGGATAGGGTTAGGGTTAGGGGTTAGGGTTAGGGAATGGGTTAGGGTTAGGGTTAGGGTTAGGGTTAGTGTTAGGGTTAGGGTTTGGTTTAGTGTTAGGTTAAAGTATGAGTTAGGGTTACGGTTAGGGTTAGGGTTAGGGTTATGGGTTAGGGGTTAGGTTTAGGGTTAGCGTTAGGGTACGGGTTAGTGTACGAGTTAGGGTGAAGGTTAGGGTTAGGGTACGGGTTAGGGTTAGGGTTAGGGTTAGGGTACAGGTTAGGGTTAGGGTAAGGGTAAGGTTTAGGGTACGGGTTAGTGTTAGGGTTAGGGTTAGGTTTAGGGTACGGGTTAGGGTTAGGGTTAGGGTTAGGGTTAGGGTTAGGGTACTAGTTAGGGTACGGGTTAGGGTTAGGGTACCGGTTAGGGTACGGGTTAGTGTACGGGTTAGGTTTAGGGTTAGAGTTAGGGTTAGGGTTAGGGTTAGGGTTAGGGTTAGGGTACTGGTTAGGGAACGGGTTAGAGTTAGGGTACGGGTTAGGGTACGGGTTAGGGTTAGGGTACGTGTTAGGGTTAGGGTTAGGGTACGGGTTAGGGTTAGGGTACGTGTTAGGGTACGGGTTAGGGTTAGGGTTAGGGTACTTGTTAGAGTTAGGGTTATGGGTTAGGCTTAGGGTTAGGTTTAGGGTACGGGTTAGGGTTAGGGTTAGGGTTAGGGTTAGGGTTAGGGTTAGGAAAGGGATAGGGTTACGGATAGGGTTAGGTTTAGGGTACGTGTTAGGGTTAGGTTTAGGGTTAGGGTTTAGGGGTTAGGGTTAGGGTTAGGTTTAGGTTTAGGGTTAGGGTACGGGTTAGGGTACGGGTTAGGGTTAGGGTACGTGTTAGTGTTAGGGTTATGGTTAGGGTTAGGGTACGGGTTAGGGTTAGGGTAAGGGGTAGGGTTAGGTTTAGCGTTAGTGTTAGGGTTAGGAAAGGGTTAGGGTTAGGGTTAGGGTTAGGGTTAGGGTTGGTTAAGGTTAGGGTTAGGGTACGGGTTATGGTAAGGGTTAGGGTTAGGGTTAGGATTAGGGTTAGGGTACGGGTTAGGGTTAGGTTTAGGGTAAGGGTTAGGGTACGGGTTAGGGTTAGGGTTAGGGTTAGGGTTAGGTTTAGGTTTAGGTTTAGGGTACGGGTTAGGATAGGGTTAGGTTTAAGGTTAGGGTTAGGATTAGGGTCCGGGTTAGGGTACGTGTTAGGGTTAAGGTACCGGTTAGGGTTAGGGAACGGGTTAGGGTTAGGGTTAGGGTACGGGTTAGGTTTACGGTTATGGATTAGCGTTAGGGTTAGGCTTAGGGTACGGGATAGGGTTAGGGTACAGGTAAGGGTTAGGGTTAGCATTAGGATTAGGTTTAGGGTACGGGTTAGGGTTAGTGTACGGGTTAGGTTTAGGGGAATGGTATGGGTTAGGGTTAGGTTTAGGGGTTAGGGTAAGGGTTAGGATTAGGGTTAGTGTTAGGG